>CM076584.1:388455813-388613194 GCA_034641835.2 Pinus albicaulis | reverse complement strand
GATCCGCGACTCAGGAGCCATTCGATTGGCACAATTGGATGGCTCAGTTCTTCCAGGATGGGTGAATGGCGCACGCCTGAAGCCCTACCAGGAGTAGGTACCTTCTCCCTTTCCATCAATAACTCTCGCAACCGAGAGCACCCTTAGAGTAGCGTAGTTGAATAACTCTCCCGCAACCGGATGAGCATAATAGTCATTTCCATTTTCTTTACAAAGGAGTCAAATAAACTGGCTGGCCAAGTAAGATCCATACCGCAATGTGACCATGGTCGAGCGCTCAGTTTAGCGTGGTCGCACGCTACCCGGGGCTGTATGAGCGCAATCCCGCAGTGACGCGTCTCTGGGCCCAAATAGAAACCCCGCTCGAAGGATCTGCCTCGTGCTGGCCATACCAGCTATAACCGTCGCTCCTTTTTGTCGCCCGTAGATAGCTCGGGAAAGTCATGTCTTTAATGGGTCAGTGCTTCTCCCCCGCACCATTCCCCTACCGCTCGCAGCTTCCGCGTCGGTACGCCATCTTTCCAATGACCGCGCGCCAATCGGGCCGGGATACACACAGGCCCGCGATTGATCACACGATTATCGTAGGCAAGCATGATAGCAAAAATTAAATGCCGTTATGGAGTCTCATCAACCCCGCGCGTGCCAGCGGATGGCCCAATTTTGCATGAAGGCTATCGGCGCCGGGATGACGGACCAATTCAGTTTGGAAACTTCAGCGACTCCCGAGCACTTGCAGCCTCCGAGCACTCAGAACTTAGCAGGGAACTCCAGACGAATCCTCCAGGTCTATCAGAGACGCGCAAAGATGCCGAGAGCTGTTCTCTCCGTCCCGGAACCGGTGCTAGATCACAGAATTCACAGGCTCGAACTATCACTGGTCGGCAAGTACGACAATGCGCCCTGCATGGACGCTAACCTGTCCGACCCGGCTGAGTTTCCCCATCTGCATTGGCAAACGTTCATGGAACACCGCTACACACCGGGGAGCAGCTCTAACAGTCGGATGAAGGACGAATTCCGGGGTCTCCAGCAGTCGACGTTGATGAATTTACGCAGTCTCCCTGTCTTCGGCACCACCGGACCAGTTCTGCAATGCACCCGGTTCCTCCTCAGTCGGGTGCAGAACGGGTCCCTGTGGTTGAACGAGGAGATTCCAATCCATGCAGCAGATATTAGCCGGCTTACGGGGCTATGTCAATCTGGGGCAGATGTTTCCTCTGCGGGGCAGACGGCCTCCAAGCGCGCCCGGAAATCGGCCGAGGCGGACCTATACACCAAATATGGTACTCGCCGAGGTGGCAAGGGTGCCAAGATCGATTTGATCAATGTACCAGAAATCCGGTTTGCTTGCTATCTGATAGCGAGCAAGACCATGCGCCATTACACCAAGGGCGAGTGCACATTGGACACCATTTCTATTGCGGACCACTGCGTCAAGGGGGCCCGATTGAATTGGAGCGCGTTCGTGCTGAAGGAACTCTTCGCGGCCTGCGAAGACAATTACAGACGGACCACCAGTTTTATCTACGGCTACTTGCTCCTAGCCTTCGCCATGTGGAAATGGCATGTTCCTCCGATACGGACACCAGCGGAACTCAACGGGGGCCAACCGTTCGAGATGCGATACTCCCCCTGGCAGGTGTCCACGGCCCCCAGCAGCAAGCAGGTGAACGCGGAGGCGTTCCGCGAATGGTACGGGATGATGGTCGCTGTGGTGGCCTCTACGCAGCGGGTACCCCGGAACCTGCTGGATGAATACAGCGAACAAGTGTGGTTTGGCGTCAGCCATAATCACACTTTCATCCGGTCGGCTTGTGTCCCGCACCACACCTTTCACATGGCGCCCTTGCGGTTTCAGCTGACCGACAGTATCTTCCACAGAGAGGTTCTATCATGGCCAGGGGTCGTTCGGCACGTTCAGGATGGAGTCATCCGATATAACTTTGATGGGATGCGGGCTGCCCAGCAGCCTGCCGCGACCAGTGCAGGCGGATCTTCCACACTTGCGGTAGCGACAACCACAGAGGCGGCCGGGCGCGCAGCGACCCTGCCCGAAGCGCTGGTCCCCATTGTGGAGCATATGAATGACCAGGTCCGAAGACTCAACGTGGCCACCCAGGTTGTTTCTAGTACCGCCCCTATATTTCCTTCGTTTAATGAATTTCTTCTTAACCGGTCACTTGGTCTCTCCCACACTGCTTCCCTCACTTCCCCAATTCCCACTTCCCTGTTCACTTCTGCCTCCCCCATCATCACGACAATGGGTGAACCGGGGCCCGAACCCGATTCCTCTGGGCCACCCCCTCCCAAGCGGGCCCGTATTGCAGATCCCGTGGTGGACCTTACGGAGGATGATCCGCCAGTCACGCCGCCCACAGCTACCTTGATCCCGGAGGAACCGCTGATTGACCCAGCGGATTTCCTCAACCTTCGTTTCCCTCCCTCCTCGGGCACTCCATCCACCGCCCCCTCCACCAGCAGACCACACGCCACTTCCTCCAATCCGTCCACTTCCTCAGCCACTGTGTCCGATTCCTTGATCCGGGACCTCTTCGGCGGTGACCACGGGGCGGAGGTCACCTCCAGTACTGCCGCGGTGGTACCTTTTGTTGACCCCGTGGCCACGTCCCAGGAGCCCATTGCCACTACCTTTGTTCAGCCAGACAGAGTTGGGGTTGATTCCATCAGCCCTTCCACAGCGCCGACCACATAGCAGGACCGGCCAGAGCCTGATATGGCCACTTCGGTACAACAACAGACGCCGGTCCACCTTCCAGAGACTGCAGGCCGAGCAGCGGCCGAAGGACCGTTGTTACAGGAACCAACGCCTCAGCAGGATGCCCCGCGCACAACGACTGCAGCACAACTGAGTCCAGCACAGTTGTTTTTGCTCATTCAGCGGGCGGCCGGCCAGGCCGAGCGGATTCATGCAGAGCTACAGCGGCGATGCACTGAGCAGGGGAACCAAATCACGGCGCTTACTGAACAGCGCAATCAGCTAGTGCAGGAGAAGACCTACCTCCAGGAACAGGCCGACATTGTTAATCAGGCGCTTTCCAGCGCATGGCCGGGGGCACGGGCTCACCATGCTCCACTCCCTGCTCACATCGAACAGGACAGCATAGCCTTACAGGCTCGCCAGCTCGGGGATATCTTCACCACCATTTGCAGAGAGAACCAGGAACTACAAGCGGCGTTGGCCGCACGGCCTACCCTACCAGATCCACCCGTTGATTATTCAGGACCGGTCACTGCCAAATAGGCACAGGCAGTCAATCTACAAGAGACTCTCCATTCCACGACAGCAGCGGCTTCGGCCCTTTTACGCAGCTTGCAGGAGTGCTCCCTCGCACTGACAGTCAAAACGCAGCCCATTGCTGCTCAACTGCAACAACTCGCCACCCAAATTCGGGCGACCACGGACCAGGCCAGATTGGACCAGCTCTACGCTTAGACGGACGAGTTGGAACTTCAAATGCAGACGACAGAGGCCGCATCAGCCGCAACTAAGCACATCATCCGGGAGATGCGGCCGCCCCTTCGCAGCCATGCCGAGGCAATGCATCAGCTGGACGCCACTGCCGAGTCCCAACTCACCACACTGTTCGGGGATGCACAGACGCCCATTGACGAAGCTACAGCCAACCGCATTGTTCAAGATGCTGACCTGCTTATGCAGGAATGGCAGCAAGCAGTTGCCACTTTCACAGAGCTTCGAGATGCAGCACTCCGCCGGGTCCCGGAGTTGGGGCCCTTGTTTGAATCAGCAGGTGGCGGAGTACAACAGGAAAGGGCAGCAGAAGAAAGAGCAACAGAGCAGGGCACAGAGGCCGGCGAAGGTATGGAGGTAGAGACTGTCATTTGCGATTGACTCGCGGACGAGTCAAAGGATTGTGGTCGGGGCCTGTTGGGGCCCTTGTTTTTGTTTAAGTTTTGAATTTTGAACTTGGACTCTTTTTGAGTTGCGGAGGGAATACACACAGCTAACGCGATCGCACCGCGCGACCAGGAGTTGCGGAGCTAACAAGGCGATGCGGAAGCACTTGATAACTGGAGGTAGAACAGCGATAAGTACAGATGAAAGAGATACAACAGAGAACAGGAAGTAGAACATGCAGATATCAGAAGAGAAGTCGGGAAAAGCCAGAGAAAAGACGCAGAGAAGCCGCCAGTCGCGGCGAGCGGGTGAATAAAAGGCAATCACCCGGCTGCAGAAGATGATGGTTGGTTGATTGGTTGATCGGTTGCTGTTGCGGGATGATTGAATGCGGAAGCAGCCGCGGAGAAATCAGACTTGTTCTCTCCATTGGTTTCTACTCTCTATGTTTTGTATTCTCTGTTCTTAGATTCATCTGTATCTGATATATGGGTTGTCAGAGAAGGAAGCTGTGTAATCTTGTATTTGGCTGAAGACTAATGAAAAGAAGGATTGCTGTCTTTATGTTTATGTGTTATGATGTGTTCACCATGCTTTAAAATTTTTAAGTTGCGACTGTCAATATACTTGATTGGTGATCTCGCATGAATATTCTGGTATATATAACGGATTCTCTTTCTTTCTATGGTTGCGGGTTTATTCCTCGTCTGTGATTTCTTCCCCTTTCCCATGTGGTCGCGGCACGCCTCGGGTGAGACGCTCTGTTCTTCCTGAGCAGGGTGAAAATGCCGGCGTGTTACTAGACTACACCGGACCCTTGTTGGCCACAACCCTGTGAACCTGGGTCTTGCCCACGAGACCTTATTTTTCGCCAACACCACAATTCTTCACATTTCACGCATTTGAGAGATATGAATGTTTGAAGTTTGTACCTCTAGTTAGTGGGCTAAAACCCCATGGGGTCAGGCATGGGTCATTGAAAATTCATAATTAATATCTTTTAAGCTCCTAAAATCCCTCCCACGTTCACTTGTTGAAGCCCCTCTCAACCTAAGTATTTATATAAATTGTGATCCTCATTTCCTCCTTATGCAAGGGATTTTGCCATCTGAAATAGGTCATCGTGGCATTTTCGCTCTAACATTTTTCTACGAAGGTTCAGAAGCTGAAATTTTTATGAGGTGAAGATAAAATCCTAAGGAAGCAGCTGTAACAATCTCAGATCAAGGTGCGCAATATTTTTTGAGATATGATTTGTGGAAGTCAAGGTTTTTGCAGGCTCCTGAAATTCATCCCAGAGAAGTGACCTTGGTAAAATCGTCATAACTCTCTCTTTGAGTATCGAATTGGAATTCTGTAAAAAGTGATGATATTGCACTAATTTCTAGTTTTCTCTTCTATAAATTTTAGAGCCAAATGAAGAAATAAAGGGATATTAAGTACACTGCATAATTTTATTTCATTGAACCAGTTCATAATTAGGTCATTGTGAGATATTGGGCATAACTCTCTCTTAAAGAATCCAAATTGGATCAGACCTATGGAATTGAAAAGAAGACTCAGAGGAATACTACAAAACCAGAAATCACATATTGGGGATCTGAAATAACGGAGATACACCAGATTCAATATCGAGATCCTAGAAGGCAAGAAAAAACTAGATCATGTGTTGTCAAGGGTTGCAAAGGACTAGACTTTCTAGGGAAGCAAAGAGTTATGGTCTAGTCTTTCTTCTTCTTCTACATCATTCTATACCGTTGTAAAGTGGACCATTTTCCCTGGTACAAGAGTCCATTCTTGTTTTATTCTTCTATAGGGTAGGTCGCCAGGGTCGCGCATGAAGTCACCAACATGTTCGAAGCTTGGTGAAAAATTCCGTGGGTAGTGGTGTCAGGTGATGGTAGCTCATCGCGTTGCATCCGTCAGCTTCGACTAACTGGCGTTGGAGTGTCCATCCAGTGGGAGCTGGAGAAGAGTGGTTTTATATATTCTAGGAAGTTGGAGATTTATTTTCAATTGGAGTTGAATAATAAAGAATTATTAAAAAATCATTCAAGTGGTTTTCGTCCTGGAGGGGGTTTCCACCTTAAAAACTGGGTGTAATTGTGTTCCTTTTGTTTACTGCTATCATTGTACAAACACTGATAATAATTGAAGATTAAATAATGCTCTAAAAGAGTAATAAGAATACTAATTGAAAGGAATACTGATTCACCCCCCCTCTTAGTATTTCCAACAATTGGTATCAGAGATTGGTTCCTTCAATAACAGTTTAACAGCTGGAAGGAGGTCATGGAGCATACCAAGAATAGTGTACCTCTGTTCAATGAAAATAATTATGCACTCTAGAAAGGAAGAATGGAGGTCTATCTCTTGGCACAAGGTTACAGAGTATGGGACACTGTTCAAAATGGATTTACACCAACCACATATGAGCAAGGTAAGAAGAATTTGGTAAATGATGCAAAAGCAAAGAATATTATTATCAATGGACTTATTGAATCTGATTATCATAAGGTGTTGGGTTGTAAAACTGCCAAACATGTATGGGAAAAGCTTGAGAATATATATGCAGGTGACTCAAATGTCAAAGAAGTAAAGCTTCAAATCTATAGAGCAAAATTTTAGCAACTCAGAATGAAAGAAGATGGCAACATTGTTGCATACTTCCAACATGTTGATGAAATAACCAACACTCTGGAAGGATTGGGAGAGCCAGTTGACAAGAAGACTATTATACGAAATATTATTAAACGTTACCAGGGAGATTCAACCCAAAGGTATCAGTCTTAGAATACAGTGCAAATCTAGACAAACTCAGCGAAGAGGAATTACATGGAGTTCTCATAGCATATGAAATGAGACTTGATGAAGACGAGGGTACTTCGCATCTAGAAAATGCATTTGTTGCATCTAAGAAAACCAATAAGGACAAACAACCTTCAAAGGAAAATACCTGGACTTGCAAGTGTGAAGAAAAGGGTGATGATGAAGAAGGTCTTTCAGATGAAGAATATGCTTACTTTACGAGAAAACTAAAAATTGTTAAGGAAAAATTCAAAGGTAAACTTCCATTGATATGTTTCAGTTGTGGTGAGGTTGGGAATTTCGCAGCAAAATGTCCGAATAGAAGTGATGGAAAGTCAAAAGGAAATAAAGGCTTTAAGAAATTCAAAAAGCAAGGCAAAAAGAAAGGATTCAAAAGGAACTTTCTCTCTAAAGAAGATAGCTCATCATCCGATTAAGACAATGACAACAAAGAAGAAGCCATTGAGAGAGTATTGGTTATGGCGAAGCACAATAAACAAGAGGTATCAAACAACGAAGAAGAATGGTTTACCATAGAAGACATTCCTAAGGAGGCAATCAGGCTTATAAAAGAGCTCAAGGTTGAGAAGATCTGTTCCAATAATCTTGAAGAACAAGTTCAAGGTCTCAAAATTGAAGTTGAAGAACACAAATGTATTGAAGAGTCACTTCAAAATAATTTGGAAGAAAGAAACTAAGAAAGGGAAGCATTAGAAGCTGAAGTAGTCTCGCTGCATAAGGAAGTGAAGAAGGGAAAAATTGTCCAAAACTATGCGAACAACTTAAGGGCATTGGAAGAACTCATCAATAATCAACGATCTTACAATGACAGAACTGGCCTCGGTTACAAAGAAGAGGAAGCAAGAACTTCTACAACAAAATAAAATGAACCTATGATATTTGACACACATGTAGACTTCATTGGGAAATATTCGCAAAAAAAACCTTGGAAGATGATTCCTTGATGAAGATTTCCATCCAGGTACCAACATATTTTTCATGGCTATTGTTATTCATGCGGAAAATTTGGTCATAAAGCTGTATAATGTCGCACGTACCCTAGGAACCAATACAACTCCATGAGATCCTTCAAATATGAACCTCCCAACGCTAAACGAAACATAAATAGATTTTAACATTTAAGAAATAATATGGAATGTTACAAATGTCAGAACTTTGGACACATAGCTAGAGACTGCAGACTTGAAAATCCTCCAGAAGAATCTTCAAAGCCACAGAACGAACGAACATGGAAGAAGAAGAAGACTGATAATTGTGCGCTTGCACTCAAGGCTCAAACAACAAATATGTGTGGTATGTTGATAGTGGTTTCTCAACGCATATGACTAGAGATATAAATAAATTTGAATCTCTGAAAGAGAAGAAGGATGGAACTGTATACTTTGGAAATGATGGATCTTCAAATGTTATAGGATCAGGCACCGTCACTCTCGGAAGCAAAGATGTTCTAGCTAATAATGTTCTATTGGTTGAAAACATGAATCACAATCTGCTAAGTGTTGGACAAATGTGTGATCAAGGAAACACAATGCTATTCAACTCCACAAAATGTGAAGTTAGGAAAGTCAAGTATGGTAAAATTGTGGCTACAGCAAGTCGAGCTGCAAATGACATATATGTTATGGATGAACCAACTAAAGCATGTCTACTAGCTAAAGAAGATGAAAGCTGGTTATGGCAAAAACGAATGGGTCACATAAAATTTGACAATATTGTCAGGATAAGCAAAAAGGAAGCAATACGAGAAATGCCAAAAATCTCAAAACCTTCCAACACACTATGTGAGGCCTGTCGGCACGGAAAGTAGACAAAAGTCCAATTTAAAACAAAATAACACTTTGCATCACATCCATTGGAATTGATACATACTGATCTATGTGGTCTTGTGAGAACAAAAGGCTTAGATGGAGAATCATATTTCATGTTAATAATATATGACTATACCAGGATGACAGCCGTCAGTTTCCTAAAGAAAAAATCTGAAGCATTTGAGTGCTTGAAGATCTACAAGGAGTTGGTCGAAAATGAAACTGATTTGAAAATAAAGTGTCTAAGATCAGATAATGGCATAGAATTCACTTCCAAATTATTTTAGCAATACTGTGACAAAAATGGAATAAAAAGACAATTTTCAACAACATGAACACCTTAACAAAATGGAGTCGCTGAAAGAAAGAACAATGTAGAAATTATATAACTTATGTGTTTTATATCCAAGATTCTCCTGATCACACACTATTTTAACTTCATGCACAATACAAAATCTATTCCACCATTGATCATCACATGCGGAAATTTAATCAACAATTGCAATGCACACATGAAACCATAAAAATTCACACACAGTAACACAACTGTTTAACGGGAAAGCCTGAAGCTGAAAACCCCAACTATTTGTATATAATATATGTCATAGAGATCATGTAACAATCCTCATACAAAGCTTTTCACAAACTCTCAGTACAATACAATCACTACACACTAATCAAGCCCGATCTTGCAAATCCATGCACCGATCTTTGCCACCTGCTAGCCTGCCTCTACTACGCAATCCCTACTGAAGAATGGCTCTAAATGAACTCGAATTCCTCCAATATTGATTGTGCAATCCTCATTGGCATCTCCAATGAATGTGTGGTGCAAACAATGCAACACTATAGTCACACTTGCCCTTTCACCTATCTCTCCACTAGTCTCCACTGAAACTACCATGCACTGTAGTTAACTAATGTATTCTTCAGTTGATTAATGAGTTATTATTTAGTGAATTAATTAAATAATTAATTCACACCACTCTTACTAGTGTATCAATCAGTTAGATTAGATACAACTAGCTCAACTGAGTCTAACTGAGTTAAACTGAATACAACTCCACCAACTACTCCAACTCCACCAAACTCTGTCACATGAGTTCTAACTGAAGTCCTCATGCATTAGCTCCAGTAAACCCTCAGGAATAGCGTAATTTCTTCTGTCAGCTGTTGTGCCACATTTGTGCACTTAACTGAGTGCTCCAAGAGAATAAGATAATGTTTAGAGTCCAAATATTATTAAGAGCTAATAATATTCGACATATCTATTTTTAGACTGGCAATCTAAAAATAGATTCCGCCCAATATGTCTAAAACTAGAAGTCCATATATTTTTCCAACTTGACCAACCATCCACAAATAGCATCCCTAGTCCCTATGAAAGGCGATCACCATGTCTAAAAATAGACATAGTCTAAAAATAGACTTTGCGCCAAAAATCACCTGTGTGGGCCCCACCTAGTTTAGGTGATTATTTTCCAACTAGGATCAAGGATGATGTTTCAGGATGCCTCCTTCAATGTTTCTTGTTGAAATATTCAACACTCCCTCTCAACAATAAAGGACTGTCTTTGCATGCGACATGCAACTCCAAGCATTCGCCCTGCAACCTTTGCAAGTGCCCTGCAACTCCATGCATCTGCTCTGCAACTCTTCCGAAACTGAAAGGCTCCAAACAACTCAATCAGTCTAATGCATCTATCATCAAAGTCTTCGACTTCTGCGGGTACCAGCTGCACATTTCTTCAGGAACCACTGCACTGTTGAACTCTGCACCCATGCACTCTGCACTTGCTGTCAACTCTGAACCGCACTCCAGTATCTGACACTTTCACTTTGATTTGCCTACATCAATCCAACTAATCATGCTACTGCTACTCTGTGGGCACCTCGTAGCCAGGTTCAATTCATGAGATACACACCATCTCCATGAATCCTGCCCAGAAATCTCCTCTTGGGATTACTCATGCATGTCGCCCCACCTCACACCTAGTGGTATAGCTGCATGCACTCCCTCTGCCCATCTGGCACGAAATTTCTCTGCATGAGTGGTTTCTCCCACTCCATGATCCTCATCTTGTGGCTGCTCCACATCCCGAGGTTCACTATTACCTGCATGAAAAACTTTCTCCCTCTCAAGCATCAATTGCATGGCTTTCTTGCACTTCCCAACAGTAGGAAGCTCTGTAGAGATCCCATCTACTTCAAGTCTGTAGATATTCTTAGCTCGAATCCCAACCTTCTTGACTTGTCCTGTTGCTTTGTACCGAAGGAAAAATTTTCCTTCACTAAAGACAACATCATACCCTTTATCCTCTAACATTGCGACTAAGATTAAGTTCTTATTTAAACCTGGACCATGCACAACATATTGTAAAAGAATGAGTTTACCTGACTCCCTCTGAAAGGTAATGGTACCAATGCTAGTCGCACTGTATCGTCCATTGTCGCCCAAATCAACATGCAACTGGAGATCTTTATCCACCAAGTCACTGAAAAGGTTCACATCTCCCGTCCTGTGAAAGGAAGCACCACTATCAAAGTACCACCCCGATCCCAATGCACTAGACACCATGCAAGCGATCAATGATAAGTCCAGCTCAAATTACGAGGCAAGAGCCTCACCAGATGCAGCTCTAGTAGCCTGCTTGTTCTTCTTCTCCTGTGGACAATTTGTGGCGAAATGCCCATGTTCGTGACAGTGAAAACACTTCACTTTGGACATGTCACGCTCTTTTCCATCCGCACCGGATTGAGAAGGATTTTTCTTCCCCTTACCTTTCCTTGCTTTGGTATCCAAAGTTAAATCCTCTTCATCATCATTCTTTAATGAAGAGCCATCCCTAGTACTCCGCCTTATCTCCTCCTACACAAGATCCGACCAAAGTCGCTCCCATCCTAGAAGTTTCTCCTGTCCATTGACAGAGTCTTCGTAGCTATGCCAACTCTTCGGAAGCCCAAGGAGAGCCAAGCTCACCAAGTCTTCTTCATCCACAATGACTCCTAAACTCCTGAGCTCATCCCTGCAGTGGAAAAACTTTGTCAAGTATACCGGAATAGTGTCATTCTTCTCCATTTTTATTTTTCCGAGCTTGTCTTTAAGTGCCAACTTCCTCTGGTCACTTCTACTTTGGAACAATTCTGTCAAAGCCTTCCACATTAAGAATGGATTGGCTTTACCGTGAAGGTTGGAAATAATGTGGTCCTTCACACCTTCCAACAGAATTCTTCGACACTTTGCTACCTTCTTTTGCCATGCGTCAAGTGCGGCTACATTGCTAGAACCCGGTTTAGGAACATCGCTATCGATGAACTCCTTCAACCCATTATCATCCAACACTGCCTCCATCCTGTCCTTCCATGAAATATAATTCGAGCTGCCATCAAGGGAATACTCCAATCGCAATCCATTGAAAGACATTTCAATGAATGCTCAACTTCGACACCAAGAAAACACTGCAGCAAATTCGGATTCCACCAGCACAAAACTCAACTGCTTCAATAATTGAAATCTGCTCCAATGATCAACTGCTTCGCTACCATGTAGAAATTATATAACTTATGTGTTATATATCCAAGATTCTCCTGATCACACACTATTTTAACTTCATGCACAATACATAATCTATTGCACCATTGATCATCACATGCAGAAATTTAATCAACAATTGCAATGCACACATGAAACCATAAAAATTCACACACATTAACACAACTGTTTAACAGGAAAGCCTAAAGCTGAAAACCCCAACTATCTGTATATAATATATGTCATAGAGATCATGTAACAATCCTCATAGAAAGCTTATCACAAGCTCTTAGTACAAGACAATCGCTACATACTAATCAAGCCTGATCTTGTAAATCCATGCACCAATCTTTGCCACCTGCTAGCCTGCCTCTACTGCGCAATCGCTGCTGAAGAATGGCTCTGAATGAAATTGAATTCCTCCAATATTGACTGCGCAATCCTCATTGGCATCTCCAATGAATGTGTGGTGCAAACAATGCAACACTATAGTCACAACTGATAGTCACACTTGCCCTTTCACCTATCTCTCCACCGGTCTCCACCGTGATTCACACCAGTTAACTTATAAGGATATTCTTTAGTTGATTTATGAGTTAATAATTAGTGAATTAATTAACAATTAATTCACACCACTCTCACTAATTGTATCAATCAGTTAGACTAGATACAACTAGCTCAACTAAGTTAAACTGAACACAACTCCATTAACTGTCTCATCAACTCCACCAAACTCCGTCACATGAGTTCTAACTGAAGTCAACCATGCAATAGCTCCACTAAACCCTAGGAATAGCGTAATCTTCCGTGCCACCATAAAGCGATCTGCACCCTAACTCGTGTCCCAAGAGAATAAGATAATGTTTAGAGTCCAAATATTATTACGAGCTAATAATATTCGACATATCTATTTTTAGACTGGCAATCTAAAAATAGATTCCGCCCAATATGTCTAAAAATAGAAGTCCATCTATTTTTCCAACTTGACCAACCATCCACAAATAGCATCCTGCAACTCATAGAATATGATTGACATGTCTAAAAATAAACACAGTCTAAAAATAGACTTTGCACCAAAAATCACCTGTGTGGGCCCCACCTATTTTAGGTGATTATTTTCCAACTAGGATCAAGGATGATGTTTCGGGATGCCTCCTTCACTGTTTCTTGTTGCAATATTCAACAAAAAAAACCGTACAGGAAATGGGTAGAACAATGTTGAAGGACTCAAAATGGGATAAATTTTTTTGGGTTCAAGCAATTGATACGACAATATTCATTATCAACCGAAGTCTTCTTAGAAATAATTGCAACAAGACCCCATATGAATTATGGAAAGGAAAACCGGCTAATGTAAAATATTTCAGAATCTTCAAAAGCAAATGTTATATCAAAATAGAAGATCAAAAGTTGGGTAAGTTTGAATCACGTGTTGACGAAGTTATCTTTATTGGTTACTCACGCAAAAGAAAGGCCTATAAATGCTATAATCTAAGACGAAATAGATAGTGGAGAGCACAAATGTTACATTTGAAGAAGATGATGTTCTAACAAATAATGATGAGGATCTAGAATCTTTGAAACTTGAGATAGAGGCTGTAAAATACACATAGAAAATTCTAGAACAAGAAGCAACTATCAACCATGAAGAAGTAAATAATGATCATCAAGATATACCGGAACAACAACAAGAAGCTCCTCCAAAGAGAACAACAGAATGGATTCAAAAGAACCATCCATCAAATCAAATTATTGGTGACATAAATGAAGGTTGACAACTTCGTTCATCACAACAAACTCACATTTCTTTTCTAGCAACCTTTGCGCCTCATTCATCACAACAAACTCACATTGCTTTTCTAGCAACCTTTGCGCCTAGTAGTTTTGAGGAAGCCAACCAGAATGAACATTGGGTAGCAGCTATGAATGAAGAATTGGATCAAATCGAGAAGAATAACACCTAGGAATTAGTTCCATGACCAAAAGATAAAAATGTCATTGGGACTAAATGGGTGTTCAGGAACAAATTGAATGAAGATGGACAGGTTACCAAAAACAAAGCAAGATTGGTTTGTAAAGGCTATGCACAAGTGGAAGGAATTGATTTCGACGAAAAATTTGCACCAGTTGCCAGAATGGAAGCCATCCGGATGTTTCTTGCCTATGCATGTTCAAGACAAATAAAAGTCTTCCAAATGGATGTTAAGTCAGCATTCCTGAATGGCGAATTAGAAGAAGAAGTTTACATCGAACAACCTGAAAGTTTTCTACTATCAAAAAAAGAAGACTATGTTTTTTAGGTTAAAGAAGGCTCTATATGGTCTCAAGTAGGCTCCCAGAGCATGGTATCATCGTCTTGATGGATATCTACGTCAACAAGGGTTCAAGAAAGGTACTGCTGATAGCAATATTTATGCACAAATAGATAAAGATAATTTAACAATCGTTGAGGTATATGTGCATGATATAATATTTGGTAGCAATGATGATCGACTAAGTAAGAACTTTGCTAAAAAAATGCAAAGTGAGTTCGAGATGTATTTACTTGGTGAGCTGGCATACTTCTTAGGGCTTCAAATATCTCAGCAAGAGAAAGGAATATTTATATGTCAATCCAAGTACATCAAGGAAATGCTCAAGAAATTCAAAATGGAAGATTGCAAACCCGTCCTTAATCTGATGGTAACATGTTTCAAATTGAGCATAGACGACTCATCTAAGGATAAGGATAAGAGTTGTATAGATCTATGATTGGTAGTCTTCTATATGTAACAGCCTCCCGGCCATATGTTATGCAAGCAGTTAGACAAGTAGAAAGATTCCAAGCAGCACCAAAAGAATCACTTATTATTTTCATCAATGAATTCTTCGATATCTAAAGGGCACAATAGAATATGGCTTGTGGTATCCCAAGGGTAAAAATCTCACTAATCAAGCCTTTACAGATGTAGATTGGGCAAGAAGCGTTGATGATCGTAAGAGTACTAGTGGAGCGACATTCTATCTAGGTGATTGTCTTGTATCATGGTTGAGAAAAAATCAAACCTCAATCTCGTTATCTACAGTGAAAGCAGAATACATTGTAGCGACATCTTGTTGTACTCAAGTCATTTGGATGAAACAAACTTTTCAAGATATTCAAGTACAATTCAATGAGCCTATTCCCATATTTTGTGATAACACCAGTGCCATCAACATCTCCAAGAATCCTGTAATGTATTAAAAAACAAAACACATTCCGAACAAATATCATTTTGTTAGAGAACAAGTCGCTGAAAAGAATATCAAACTTGAATATGTTGGTACAAAAGAACAAATCACTGATATCTTCACTAAACCTTTACCTCATGAAGCATTTGAATATCTTCGCCAGAAGCTTGGGATTCTCCCAACTTCTCAATAGATTTTCCTTATTTAGAATATAAAGGGGGAGTGGAAGTGTGTACAGGTCCACAAGATGGTTGTGTGTCAGGGGGAGTTACCCTTTGCCATTTATGTCAAAGGGGGAGATAATCTTGTAGGAAGAGGTGTCATGATCGCAGGGTGAGTACTTGTGTTTCCATCAATGCCAAAGGGGATATTGTTGATAAGTGGTTGTCATTGATGTCAACCCAAGCAGCACCAGGGGCTACCCTGATCTTGCATGGGAATTTTTACCTACCAAATTACTATATTCCGAGTCAAGGATATTTTTAATGGTTTCTTCTTGTCAAGATGTTTCCGTTGATATATGGCATGCCACGTAATTCTTCATGGTTTGAGAAATATTCATGTTTGAAGTTAGTAACCCCAGTTAGTGGGATAAAACCCCATGGGGTTGTGGCATGGGTCATTGAAAAGTCAATAATTAATAATTTTTAAGCTCCTAAAATCCCTCCCACGTTCACTTGTTTAATTCCCTCTCAACTTAAGCATTTATATAAATTGTGATCCTCATATCCTCCTCATATGGGGATTTCGCCACTTGGAACAGGTCATCGTGGTATTTTCACTATGACTTTGTTTCTATGAAGGTTCAGAAGCTGAAATTTTTATGAAGAGAAGCAGAAATCCTAAGGAAGTGCTTGTAAAAATTTTAGAGCATGGTGCACAATATTTGTGGAGATATGATCTATGGAAGTTAGAGTTTTTGCAGGCTTCTGAACTTCATCTCAAAGAGCTGACCTTGGGAAAATCGTCATAAGTATATTCTGTATATGCATTTTCATATCTTAATTACATTAGGTTCTTTTTATTCTAATTTGTTTTTTTTTGTTTAGCACTGACATATGCTCTGCAGGATGAGGTAAGTTTTTCTATTATCATGTCATGGGTATTTCCTTGAAGACTTTTTGCAAGTATTATATATTCATCAAGATAAGACTCAATGCATGATCTAATGTTTTGAAGAGTGAGAAAGTGTAGCATGACAAGAGCAACAATCAAGGTGCTTAACAAAAGCAAGAAGTTCACCACATGAAGTCTTCACATGGGCAGCACTGCATACAGTCATTGTAAAGGTATCACTGTACTGAGTCATTGTAAAAGCATCATTGTAAAAATTGTAGCAGTGTCTATCTGCCAAGAGTTGAAGAGGTAGTTTCGGGAGGTCTAGGATCAACATTAGGTGGTTGTGTCATAGTTGGGGTTATGGTCTAGTGTGTCTTCTTCTTCTACATCATTCTATATCATTGTAAAGTGGACCATTTTCCCTGGTACAGGAGTCCATTCTTATTTTATTCTTCTATAGGGTGGTAGGGTGGTGTTAGGCTGGTGCATGAAGTCACCAACAGGTGCAATCTTATGAAAACTTTAGGGGGGTAGGGTGGTGCTAGGGGAGTTGTATCTCATTGGGTGTTGGGGCATCCGTTCAGTTGACTAGTGAAAAATCTTGGGCATTGGAGCGTCCTTCCAGTGGGAGCTGGAGAAGAATGATTTTCTAGATTCTAGGAAGTTGGAGCTTTATTTTCAATTGGAGTTGAATATTAAAGAATTATTAGAGAAGCATTCATGTGGTTTTCGTCTCGGAGGGGGTTTCCACCTTAAAAACTATGTGCAATTGTGTTCCTTTTGTTTACTACTATCATTGTACAAAAACTGATAATAATTGAAGATTAACTAATGCTCTGAAAGATTAATAATAATACTAATTGAAAGGAATAATGATTCACCTCCCCCCTCTCAGTATTTCCAACATTAGCAAATTAATGTTCATAGAATAAAAAAACATCTTGTGGGCCATTATAGCAAACCATAATGTCATCCTTCATATTCATGTTGGGTTTTCCCATATCATGTTTCCTAGGGTAGATATTGTGTTTATTGTTGGCTCGTTTGGGCTTGACCTAGGTTCAATCTATGTTGTGCACCGATAAAACCCTTGGTCAGTGACCCTTTTGGAAACGACCTACAATCATATCGCAGTCTCACTCGAAGCGACTATGGGTGGTTACAGAACTAGGTTTCTGCAGCCTTGAGGGATTGCATGATGTGGCTAATCTACTGTGCTGCTATTATATTTAACATACATAAACTGATTGTGCTGTATAAAACCATGTACTTACTTCGCCACATTCAACAAAACATATTATACAACATCATAAACTGCACTATTATAACACACAACTATTACAACTACTTCGTAACAACTGATATTAAGCAACTAGACAAGAAACTCATAAGGACACAAAATATATTCACTAAACTTCTTCTTCTTTATTATGATGGATATTTTCATTACAATCAATTCTTTGACCTGCGCACACAACTCCAGGTGGTGTGCTTTCTAAGCTATAGACTCTTCCAAGGTCTCCACACACTCATCTGCACAACTTGCCCTTCGCTACAAAAGACAGATACAAAACTAGCACGTAACCATAGAACTTATGATTTGTATTGACCACTTCTAACGTAGCATTACATTGCTTTATATAGTATTACATCATTACAAAACCATGGTCCAATTACCATGCACTAAGAAAAATACAAGAAAATCTAACCCAAACTTGTTACAAAAAGGAGGTGCTTCGACCCACCCTGAAACCCATAAGATACTACATGGTATATCCACAATGCTTTGCTGTGTGGTATACTTCGCACTTCGCTCCTCAAAGTGCGGAGGCTTAACCAAAATCAAGGCTAAACCGGGTTGTGCCTAACAGGCCCCCAACACTCACATGTGAGTCATCCGGAGTCACTCAGTTGATTTTCCCCTTGATCTTTGCTGCTATGTTGTTGTAGGTGGTGTTGAAATTTTGCAGCACCTCTGTGATCTGCTTCTCCTGACTGTAGAATTCTTCCAAAACTACCTCTATGATTGGTCCTGTAGTCTTCTTCAAGGTTGCCTCTTCTTATTGGCGAAGCTCCTAGAGCTTCTCGTCCACCAATTGTGACAGCTGGAGAGCCTCGTCCTGCCAAGGTTGAGTTCTCTCTGCCAAAATTTTCTCTTCCTTCCTGAGTTCTTCAATTTGATTTTGAAGTGCCTTGCCTTCACTAATCCTTGTGAGCTTCTGCGAAAATCAAAATTTCTTCGTTGCTGTCTTGATTTCCTCCAAATTATTATGCTTTTGTTGGATATATTTCTCTATGTTCTGTACAGTTGGATCCTCCTGCAGTGAAGTCCAAATCTACAAGGTCTCCTCTAGTAATTTTCCACTATCTGCTACTGTCCCAAAGATGCCTGCCACTACATTCTTCAGGTTGATCTCCCTCTGTTCCTGTACTTCTGGTGGCATGGTTGGCTACAACTTCATTTATAGCTCACTGATATTGGGCTCATACTCAAACTGTACTTCTGCAACTTTCTTCTTGGAATCCTTGATAGCAAGGATAAGCTTCACGACCTTGTCTTCTACTATCTCCTCCTCGCGGACATCCATGTCCAAAACTTATATGCAATTGGGTTCAACCACTTCTTTCAGCCTATGCTATTGTTGTCCTGCCTGGTCCTGCTCCTTGATTTCCTGGTCTAGTTGTTTCTTCAGGGCCAACTCGCTCTTGTTCTATGTGAATATTAATTTTGATGTGCGTTGCTCCCGCTCCTTTAGCTCATTTACAATACCTTGATGTAGTTCATGCAATATTTGAATTTTCAGCGCTACAATGTTCATATTGACCTTGTCCCAATTCTTTTCTATTGCTTTGCTTCAGTTGTGTCAAACTGCAGAGCTCCGACAGGTATATGCATGATCCTCATCCCAAATGTTGTTTCTATCAATCTCTCTGGCTGAAGGGGTTGGCTTATCGACGCTAGCTGTCTACCTGTCTACGCTAAAATATTTAGCTCTGCAATGCTTTGCTCAACTCCTGTTAGGAGTGTGCATAGAGATCCTCAAATTTTCCCCATGATTCCTCCGCCAGCTCTTGAAATTTCTCCTCAACTTTGAATATATCACGCGGTATTTTGGGGGCTTTGGGGTGGGTCAAATCCCATCCTTTTGTAACGAGTTTGGGTTATATTTTCTTGTATTTTTCTTATTCCATGGTATTTGGACCATGGTTTTGTAATTATGTAATACTATAAAAAGGGATGTATTTCTAGAAAAAGTGAATATAAATTGTAAGTTCTATGGTTTTGAGCTAGTTTTTTTTCTATCTTTTGTAGCGAAGGGAAGGCTCTGTAGCTGAGTGCACAAAGACCTTGGAAGAGTCTTCAACTTAGTGCACAAACCACCTGCAGCTGTGTGCACAGGTCGAAGAACTGATTGTACAGAAAAGATCCATCATAATAAAGAAGAAGAATTTTGGTGAATATATTCTATGTCCTTATGTGTTTCTTCTCTATTTTATTAATATCAATTGTTGCGAAGTAGTTGTTACAGTTATGCGTTATAACAATGCAGTCTATGATGTTGTATAATATGTTATGTTGAATGTGGAAAAGTAAGTAAATGGTTTTATACAACACAGTTAGTTTATGTAAGCTAAAGATAATAGCAACACAATAGATTAGCCACATCCTACAGTCCCTCAAGGCTATAGAAACCTGGTTCTACAACCACCCATAGTCACCTCGGTGATATTTTTATCTACTTGTAAGTCGTTGTTGAAAGGGTCGGTGATCAAGGGTTTTGTTGGTGCACAACATAGATCGAACTTGGGTCAAGCCCAAGTGAGCCAAAAAATGGTTCAAGGAGTGGCAGAGGAATCATAGGAAAAAGTCGAGGATCACTATGGCACACTCCTGAAAGGAGTTGAGGAGATCATTGCAGAGCTAAATATTTTAGCACAAACAAATAGACAGCCAGGTCTGATAAGCCAACCCCTCCAGCCAAAGAGATTGATAGAAGCAACATTTGGGATGAGGATCATGCAGATACTTGTCGGAGCTTTGCAGCTCGACACAGTTGAAGCAAAGCAACAAGAAAAGAATTGGGACAAGGTCAATATGAAAATTGCAGCGCTGCCCATGTCGGTATTGCATGAACTGTATCAAGGTATTATAAATGAGGTAAAGGAGTGGGAGCCGCGCACATCGAAATTAAATATTCACATAGAACAAGAGCGAATTGTGCTGAAGAAACAACTCGACCAAGAAATCAAGGAGAAGGACCAAGCATAACAACAATAACATAGGATGAAAGAAGTTGTTGAATCCACTTGCAAAGAAGTCTTGAACATGGATGTTCGCGAGGAGGAGCCAATAGAAGACAAAGTCGCGAAGCTCAACCTTGCTGTCAAGGAGTATAAGAAGAAGGCTGTTGAAGTACAGTTTGAGTATGATCTTAAGATAAGTGAGCTTCAAATGAAGCTGTAGCCAACCACACCACCAGAAGTATGAGAATGGAGGGAGATCGACCTGAAGAATGCAATGGCAGGCATCTCCGGGACAATAATAGATTGTGCTAAATTATTGGAGGAGACCTTGCAGATTTGGAATTCGTTGCAGGAGGATCAAAATGTACAAAAGATAGAGAAATATATCCAACAAAAGCATAATCAGTTGGAGGAGAAGCTCTAGGAGCTTCACCAATAAGAAGAGGCAACATTCAAGAAGATTGCAACAATAATCACAGAGGCAGTTTTGGAAGAAGTCCACAGTCAAGAGAAGCAGGTCACAAAGGTGTTGCAGAAGTTCAACAATTCCTACAACAACATAGAACCAAAGATAAAAGGGAAAAGTAGCTGAGTGACTCACTACGAGTCACATGTGAGTGTTGGGGGCCTGTTGGGTGCATCCCAACTTGGCCTCATTTTTGGCTAAGTCTCCACATTTTGAGAAGCAGAGTGCAACAAAACATAGAAGAAATCTACAACGAAACCATTTGTTGGATCTTTTGGGCTTGAATCAGGTTTGATCTATGCTTCACACCAAAAAAACCCTTGATCACCGGCCCTTTCAGCAACAAATTGCAAGAAGATCACAGTCACACCTGAGGTGACTATGGGTGGTTGCAAAACTGGGTTTCTTTAGCCTTGAGGGACTACGTGATGTGGCTATTCTACTGTGTTGTTATTATCTTTAACATACATAAACTGAATGTGTTTTATAAAACACTTACTTTGCCATATTCAACAACACATAATATACAACATCATAGACTGCATTGTTATAACACACAACTGTAACAACTACTTCGCAACAACTGATATTAGGCAAATTGAAAAGAAACATTTAAGGACACAGAATATCTTCACCGAAATTCTTCTTATTTATGATGATGGGTCTTTTTAGTACAATCAATTCTTTGTTCTATGCACTAAGCTACAGACTCTTCCAAGGTCTCTACGCACACAGCTACAGAGCCTTCCCTTCGCTATAAAAGACAGATACAAAATTAGTCCGTAACCATAAAAATTACAATTTGTATTGACTACTTCTAACAGAGTAATACATCGCTTTATATAGTATTACATCATTACAAAACCATGGTCCAAATACCATGGACTAAGAAAAATACAAGCAAATATAACCCAAACCCGTTACCAAAAGGAGGGGTTTCGACCCACCCCAAATCCCCTAATATACCACGCGGTATATCCATAATTCTTTGCTATGCGGTATACTTCGCGCTCCGCTCCTCAAAATGTGGAGACTTAGCCAAAGTCGAGGCCAAGTTGGGTTGCGCCAACATTTATGGTGTTCCATTATGTATCAATATTGTTGTAGTTTCATTCTTATTTATTGGTAGTTATAATTTTTTTATGGTGTGCTTATTTTCTAATTGAATCACAAAAATTTATGAAAATAATAGTTGCATGGTCAAGCATAGGCTCATTTCATGTTGAAAATGTTAGTGAGAAAGGGTTCCTTAAATCGTGCCTTAATCAAATGAACCTCAACGAGTCTCTCTTTGAGCATGCATGAGTTCCTACGAGTTATGAGCTAATTCCTAAAAAGTAGGACGAGTTACTAAAATTTAGGGAAAATTCCTAAAATTTAAGAGTGCAAGAAGCAGTTGACTAGTGCTAATTAGTGGAAGGTCGATTTTATTGTCTTCTAGTGCAAGTTATTGTGGGTAAAGGACGAGTTGATTGAGTTAGACTCCTAAATTATAGGAAGGATTAGTTAACACAACCAGTGAGCTTTTGTTAACTAGTCAATCAATAGTTCAACTTTCCTCAAATAGAACTTTCAAATAATAGCCTAATCAAAGTGCTTATAAGGAGGAATGAAGAAACAATATGATCATTGTCTTCTGAGCATGAGTTGGCGAGACAAGGGAGTAGAGAGCACAAGTTGGTGCTTGTGTGTTGAGTCTTGTGTGAGTTTGATAGAGAGAAAATAGGGATAAACAAACTTGCAAGGTTTTCAAGCATGGTTCAAGGCAAGAAAATAAAGTTTCTCTCAGAATGAAGCAAGTTATATTTATAAGATATCTATTGCTCAGTTTCTATCAATAATCAAGCATAAGGTTTTTCTAGTTAGGTTCCCTATAAAAATATTGTGTTTGTATTATGTTATTGTGTATTTAATTCTATTCTTATTCAGATGCAAAATAAGTAGAGAAATTCTGTGTCTATATGAAAAGAAATTAGTTTCACAATGTTCATATTAGCAGTTGCATAATTTATTTGATTTTATACATGGTATCAGAGCAATGAACATAATCTATACCAACACACAAAGAATGTTTTCCTGAAAGGTTTTAGGGAAATGATTCATAGACCCACGAGTGCAAAGATATCTCAAGGAGTGGCTATGCACGGAGTGTGGGGTTTGTCAAGTATTTGATGAGGAGAGCTAGATATGAAAGGGAAAAAAAGGTTATGGAGATATATTGCTAGGTGGAAGATTGTCCTAGTGGTGTTTTGACAAAGATATAAAGCAACCTAAGAACATTAAGTGTATGGATTATTAGTGGCTGATTTGCAAGCCCTAGATAAGTCTAAGAGTTGAATGTGTGTGGGTAGTTTTGGAGGACTCAAGGATAGTGAAAATAGGGTTGATGTGTCACAGTGACAGGGTAGATTTGTGTGCCATAGGAGTAGCATTATAGAGTAGCCAAAATATTGACAAATGGGTAGTCCTTGAATTCCTCATGTACAATGATAATTGAAGGAATAATGAGTTGTTAGGAGGCAGAGGTGTGGAGCCCTAGTTCAATGGGTTGCAGATGTCCAAACCACTGAAAAGAGGGAAAATATAGAAGACTAAATTAGTATACTTCTTAGTGGAGCTAGAGGCCTGATAGTCAGACATATTAGTGACACAAAGTTCAGTGACACAAAAGGAGTTGTGATCATCAATAGTGGAAAATTCTGGAGTTGGAGATGCACACTTTCTGAGGGAGAAGAAGTTGCAGTGATCATCAAAATAGGAGGAAAATTAATTTCCAGATGTGTTTAAGGAACATCCTTCCACATGACCGAGACCAAGAAGAGTTTCAAACACCTAAAAGAGAAGGACATGCATTTTCAAATTGAGCTAGGAGATGATGGTCAATATGCAACTAGAGGAGTTGGTACTATTCATTTTTAGAGGGAGTAAGGCAATCCTCTTCATCTTAGAGATGTTCTCTATGTTCCAGGATTGAGCATAATATTGTTTTGATAGCTACCCTTGAGGAAAAGGGATATGATATCATCTTCAGTAGAGGTAAGGCGTACCTCCAACAATAAGATTTTGGATGTAAGAAGCATATAGGTGGGAGGGTGAATAATCTATACAAGTTGCTGGTAGAGACATATGTAGGCTTAAGCAGAAAGGAAAGGAGATCTCAGAGTAGAGAGATGGTGGTTGAGAAAGAGCAGGATAGAGCTCTCAAGATCTAGTTGGAATTTGGGAAGACTAGCAAGATGATGAGGAGCATAGCCCAGGACAAGTGGAGGAAACTGCTCAGTCAAAGACTCTCATTATAGGGAGAGTTCAAGCCAAGCGGCCAGAGGATTTGGTTAAGGGAGATCATAAGAGAGTTGAATCTTTTAGTGTCACTTACATCCAAAGGAAGCAACCAAAAAGTTACTCAAGGTACATGGCACTTATGACTGAATTTATGGACTCACAGAGCATGGTGGGAAAGAACAAGTCTTCAAAGTAGGTTTAACAAAAGAAAGCATGTAAGTCTTCTAGTTTAGAGGGAGCAACTGCAACAATGGAGAACATGGAAATGTCAGAGACAGATCCGTGTGGACGAGGTTCTTCTAGGAACACTTACCTCACTAAGAGGGAGTGTTGAGAATGTTAGCAAGAAAGGGTTCCTTGATTTGTGCCTTAATAAAAGGAAACAAAATGAGTTTCCCCTTGAGCATGCATGAGATCCTATGAGTTCCTAAAATTTGGGGCAAATTCCTAAAATTTAGGAGTGAAATAAGCAATTGAATAGTGCTAATTAGTGGAAGGCCATGTTTATTTCCTTCTAGTGCAAGCTATTTTTGGCAAAGGACCAATTGATTAAGTCAAGATCCTAAATTATAGGAAGAACGAGTTAACACAACCAGTGAGATTTTGTTAACTATTCAATCAACCATTTGATTTTCCTCAAATAGAACTTGCCAATAATAGCCTAATCAAAGTGATTATAAAAGGAGGAATGGAGACACAATTTTATCATTGTCTTGTGAGCATGAGTTGGTGAGACAAGGCAGTAGAGAGCATAAGTTGGTTCTTGTGTGAGTTTGATAGAGAGAAAATAAGGATCAACAATCTTGCAAGGGTTGCAAGCCTAGTTTAAGGCAGGAAACCAAGGTTGTTATCAATTTAAAACAAGTTGTATTTATAAGAGATCTAATGCTCAATTTCTATCAATAATCAAGCATAAGGTTTTCCTAGTTGGGTTTTGTAGAAAAATATTGTGTTTGTATTGTGTGATTATGTATTTATCTCCATTCCTATTCCAATGCAAAATAAGTAGATAAATTATGTGTCAAGTCGACCATAGGAATATCTAAGGAAAATTATAGATCATATTGGTATGATGACAAATTTACTTGGGGGTTTATGTGTTTTAGATGCAATATATGCTAATAAAAATCATAGTGTCAAAATACAAGGGAGATTACACCATGTGCACCCCAAAAGCATCAAGAGAATGATTGAGAAGTAATTTCAAGCCTTAAAAATATCAAACAAGTGTAGGAAATAACACATTGATGAAGGGAGTTAAGATTTAAAATGTTGGGATCTCAAGTAGCTAACATTTGCAAAAGTATGGCCTTACTAATGACTACAATTTAAAAATATAGGCCTCTTTTTAGAGAAATCCATCTCTCATGAGAAACAAAAAGATTGTGAGGAAATAAAGGGAGAGAAGGAAGAACCATGGCTTGATAAAAGGAGCTCCAATAATCAATATTCTTAGTGCATATTTAAAGTGAAATTAAAAGTTTACCAAGCCAAATTGGAGTGTGGTTGACTCATTCAAGTTGAAAAATTAGTTGTAATAGTCAAGAGTGAGGTCAATGCATTTAAATTGAATCATTGGCTGCAGTAATTGAGAGCGAGTTTGATGCAAATTTAAGTTGAGTCATTAGTTGTGATAGTTAGAAGTCTATTTTGGTGTGAATAATATACAATAGGATCATAAAATACATTTTTTAATTTTCAAGACACAATTTGATCATTGTCTTATGAGCATGAGTTGGCGAGACAAGGCAGTAGAGAGCACATGTTGGTTCTTGCGTGAGTTTGATAGAGAGCAGATAGGGATCAAAAATATTGCAAGGGTTTCAAGCCTTGTTCAAGGCAAGAAACCATGGTTGTTCTCATATTGAAACAAGTTGTATTTTTAAGAGATATAATTCCCAGTTTCTATCAATAATCAAGCAGAGGGTTTTCCCATTTGGGTTCCCTAGAGAAATATTGTGTTTGTATTGTGTGATTGTGTATTTATTTTTGTTCCTATTCGACTACAAAATAAGTATAGAAATTACGTGTCTATATGAAAATAAATTAGTTTTATATTTTTCATATTAACAATTGCAAAATTCATGGATTTTCTACATTGTAATAGTTGTAGTCTTAGATTTCTTTTAGCAAGTCGGCCATAGGAATATCCAAGGAAAATTATAGATCATATTGGTATGATGACAAGTTTAATTGGGGATTTATGTGTTTTAGATGCATTATATGCTAATCCAAGTCATAGAGTCAAAATACAAGGGGGCGTTACACCATGTGCACCCCAAAGCATCAAGATAATGATTGAGAAGCAATTGCAAGCCTTAAAAATATAAAACAAGTGTAGGAAACAACCCATTGATGAAGAGAGTTAAGATTTACAATGTTGGGATCTCAAGTAGCTAACATTTGCAAGAGTATGGCCTTACTCATGAATATAGTTTTAAAGGATAGGAATTTTTTCAGAGCAATCCATCTCTCATGAGAAACAAAAATATTGTGAGGAACTAAAGGGAGAGGAGGAAGAACTATGGCTTGAGAAAAGGAGCTCCAATAATCAATCTTATTAGTGTATATTTAAAGTGAAATTGAAGGTTTACCAAGACAAATGGGAGTTTGGTTGACACATTCAAGTTGAATCATTATTTGTAATAGTCAAGAGTGAGGCCAATGCATTTAAGTTGAATCATTGGTTGCAGTAGTCGCGAGCGAGTTTGATCCAAATTTAAGTTGAGTCATTAGTTGTGATAGTTAGAAGTATATTTTTGTGTGCATAATATACAACATGATCATAAAACATGTTTTTTCATTTTCAAGTTAGAAGGACATGCATAGACTTGGTGGGAAATCGCTAACATGACCCACCAATCATTAAGTGGGAATCATTGAAAAATATCCTCGATTCTCAATTTTTTCATATGAGGTGTGAACAAGGCTAGTCAATTTGATGGAACTGCTACTAATAAATATGATGGCACAATGTAAAAGGTCACTACAAAGTTGATGAAGCGAACCATTCAATTAAAGATCTCTTAGAAGAACATTGACATGGCCATCAAACACTTAAGTGCCCTTCAGAATCACATGAGAAGTCAAGTTATGATGTTAAAACCCAAGACCATTGATAAGGCATGTGTGCAAGCATAGTGCATTACATCTATTAACATAAAGAGGAAATCAAGTGGTTCCAATATGGGGCTTCCACTATGAGGAGGAAGAGGAAGAAGAGGAAGGGGAAGTGGGTTAAAAATAACATTGTCACCATTGCAAATTTTTGTAAGAACCCTAATAAGCATTGTGATCATTGCAACATTGATGCTTATATGAAAGAAAAATGTTTGAAAATTTAATTCAGAGTTGAGATCCAAGAACAACAAACAAGGGTCTAAGAAAAAAACTCTTTTATATGTGGATGCGAGGAAGGATATGATAGAGAACAAATTAGATCACGTGGATGAAAAAATTATCTTACACAATTGTGCGAGTGTCCTCCACCACATTGAGGAGAAGGAGATGATGAATTTTTTACACATCAATATTTAGATCGAGAAGAAAAAGGTGCATTGTATATTCAAATTTAATTCATGAGGCAACCTCATTATAAAATACCTAATAAGCAAGCTTAGTTTAGAGAGGCATGATCACCCTTATTCAAATCGTTTGGGATGGAGGAATGATGATTTAGAGTAAAAAGTTATCAAGTGATACAACTTTAGATTTTCCATTAGAGAATTTTTTTTATGAAATAAAAGTCAATGTAGTACATCATGATGTATGTGGTGTAGCAGTTGGCATTTCTCACATGTATAGATGACAAAGGCCATCTTGATGCAAAGGGAAAACTAATACCTTGTTGATATAGAGGATAAATCATTTATCATCAATGCACATAAGAGGATGTATAAAAATATCTTTATTAAATGCCCATCAAGCTAATACATTAACCAACTTGAACAATAAGCATGTACTTCTATTCTTAAGATAGAACTAAAAGGACATTCAGTTGATGGGTGTGAAGTAATCCTTTAGAGGATGTATGAAGAATATATTTTCCAACTAGAAGATATTTTACAAGCATACATAGAAGCGTTCCAAGATTGAAAAGGTATAGCACCTAAGAGTGAAGTGGAGCATGAAATGTAATGGAAATTAGATCACTCTTTACCAAACACAATAATGTACAAATAGTCCATAGTAGAGTCAAGTGAGGTGAAGAATCAATTATGGAAGTTGTTGGAGCAATGAATAATAAGATTAGAATACCTTATTTTTAACCAATAAATTATATTAGGTTAAATGATTTGTAAATTACTGTGAATATTTCCCATTAGAACATTTTACCCCAACAAATCTTATAAGTTTATGCAAACTCTATGTTATGTAGTGTTTTAGTGCTCAAAATATTGAAATAATTTAGGATAGAAATAGTTAGGATATTTAGGCCGTTAGAAATTAGTGAAGAAAAACTTGGTACAACATGTCTTTAGGTAAAGTGTGTTTCTTTAGAGTTCTTTTCTAACCAAAAAACATGTCATCCATGATTATGTTCTAGATATAAAGTGATTCGATAGTTCATATTCTCCTTAATACTAACAACAATTGATGCATGGTTTATCACTTGTTTGGTGTAGGATCTATATTTAAAGAGCATGAAGGATCCTTTATTAATGATTGATTATGAGAGATTAGTATGCAAAATAATTTTCCTTTTGCATTAATATATTGCTTCAAGTAGCCACATTGGATAAGGTCATGGACCATTTTCCTCTTTAAGGGTTTTAAACACATAATATACTAGTGTATTGATCTTTGATAAGTTTTTGCTACCTCTTCCAATGGGGAGAACACTTGTTATATGTTAATGGGTGTAAAACATATATTGAATGAAAGTGTTAAAAGACAACAGGATCAATTAGTTACAATAGGATTTTCTTTAGTAAAAGGAATTGACTACGCTAAGTGATTTTCCCATATAGAGAAAATAATTCCATTTTCCTTGTTCTATCCCTTATAGCTTCATATAAATGGGAGGCATATCAAATGGATGTTAAATATTCCATATTATAGGAGGATTTGAAAGAATAAGTTGACATGGACGAACGTATTGGTTAGGTTTAAAATGAATCTAGTATTGTTTGTCAGCTTAAGAAATATTTATGTGCCCCAAGCAAGTTCCTCAAAATCAACATGCTAAAATGGACAACTTTATTCTTGACATAGAACTTTTCTAGATGCCATTATTAACCTTGATAAGAGTCATTGGAAAGAAAAAGAGAAGGACTTCGATATATTTGAGGTATGGTTAAGTTTTAGATGAATTATTATTTAAAGGGGACTCCTTTGTTGGTTGGATCGCTAATTCTATTTGGGATGGATCTTGATGATTAAAAGTCACTGTAGGGTATGGTTTCAGTCTTGGTTCTAAAACTACTAATTGTGCTTATTGTAACAACCCTGGTGAAAATTCCATGTAATAAAGTTAATAAAGGAAATATAATAACCATGGTTATGGGACACTTATTCCATGCTGAATATTGGGCAAGAAATCCTAGCGTGGGCATTCATTTGGTTTATTATGGCTAAGGAAATTGAAAAAGGTAATAACAAAGGCTTTGGAAAGGTGAAGTGGAATTAATTGGCATTTTATTTATGAAAATAATGGAAATTAGGAGAAAAGGAAGGTGAAATGTCACAGGTTGCATGTGAGGAGGAAAAAGAAGGAAAATAATGGAAAATTGAAGAAAATAGAGGCCATGATTAATAAAAATACTTTTGAGGATCGGTTGGTACCTTTTTGTCAGTTCAGTTTTGGAGCTCTCTCTCTCACACCCTTGAGAAACTTAGAGTTTTATTGGAGCACTTCAACATTGGATCGAGGAAAAGAAAAGACGGCAAAGGGAAGCAAATATCAAGCAAAAAAGAGCATGATCAAGGGGCTATAACGAGATTATTTGCAGGTATCGAATTGCATGTATGATTTCCTTGATAGTTTTGGCATGCATGGTTATGCATGTGTGTTATTAGTTTTCTTGCTATCATTTGCATGGGTTTTGTTAGGTGTGACAATGTTCTTCAACCTTGCCTTTCCATTTCTAAATAGCCATGGTGTGGTGGGTTCTCTTGTATTTGGTTGAGCTAGATTGCTGGATGTTCTAATTGATTGAGGTGGTATATGAAAGAAATAACACAAGGCCTAGGAATCCTCGATCGATGAATGACGAGATATACAATAAAGCCTAAAGGTGTGTGCCCTTGATCAGGCCTAGGAATACTTGGCCGGTGAATGGTGGGATATATGGTAAATGCTGGAGGGTGGATTCTTTATTAGGCCTAGGAATCCTGGATTGTTGAATAGAAGGATATATGGTAAATCCTAGATACTAGGAGACAAGAAAATTCCTCATGGTGTAGGTGGAGAAATCTGGTGGCATCCATGCTTGTTTAGGGCCTAGTGATCTAGTGGGGATTGCGGTAAATCCTGGTTCTATTGATGAGGGTTTAGGTGATTTAGCCTCAGGAAGCCCCGGTTTATTTTGGTTATGAGTCCCAAATTCATGCTTGGAATATGGCATGAAATAAAAGTGATTGTCTGGAAGAAAGATTTGGCTCAGCTAATCTATCGTCAAGTGGTACATGGAAGCCCAAAACTTGGTTGGCTTATGCATTCATTAACAAGGGTTCCTTATCCTTGGTATTTCATGTGTAATTGTAATGGTTCATATGTGGTATTTATGGCTATTGTATCCTTGTTATTTCTTTTGGTTATGTGTTGGTTATGAGCACATTTTATGACAGTGATAATGTATGGCTCTCATCATGTTTCGGTTGATAAATGAATGAATAATGAATATATGACCTAATAGATGATAATGCAACTATTTTGATAAGGCATAAATGCTTACTTATGAATCTCAGATAATTTTGAGATCCCTATGCTCAGATATGTTGTTATGACCTGTAGAATTCATATTTGTGACATGTTTGATGAAATTCCTATCATGGCTAGTAGGGGTCGAGTCAATTTTTGATCTGTTTTTTTTTCATTCGTATTTCTATTCCATTTTTATTTATCATCTCTAAAATTTTCATGAAGTTATGGGTAGTGGCCTGAGTGATGGCCCTAAAAAAGTGGCACAAAATCTGGGGTCGCAGGCACAAAACTTCTTGAAAAAGGCTACAGTTTCTAGAATTCCTTGTTGTGGGAGTGACTGGAGGCCTACAGTCCCATGATTTTCTTGCCATGGGAGCGACTAAGGCTTTAGAGCAGTAAAAAGACAATTTATCTCAGGGGTTGGTCACTTGGAAGGGTTGTTTTGCTCCTGAAGCTTTTGTAGCATGTGTTGAAGGCCAATTTGGTTTAATTATGTCAGTTCCACTTTCTTAACTATACACGGGGAGTTGAATCATATCATAGTAGTATACCAATGGACCGAGTAGATTGGGTAAATGTGGGAGGAGGGTGTTATAGAGTGGGATCAGAGCATGGTTCACCCCTTGGATTGGATGGGCCGTGTGTGTTGGTGTTGCATTCATGTTGATTGCATATGTGTTATTTATGCTTTTGGTCTATGTACTTGTTGTGTATGCATGGTGATGGTCCTGGTTGCAGTGATGTTTCCATGTGAAAGTTGATGGTGTTGTTGTTGGATGTTGTCATCATGAGTGTATGTTGGTGATGCATTGACTATGCATGTCAATGATTATATATTGTTATGCATACATTGGCCTGGTGATATTTGTAGTGCATGAGGTCATGATATGTGGTTGGTATGGTCATGCATTGATGATTGGATAATATTTGAAATGATGACTATATGCTTAGTGATTATGTTTATACGTGTATTGTGCTAATATGGTTTATCTAGCATACGTGATATCCTCCTCGAACTATACTGAGGTATGTTGATTATGTTTATGTTTTGGTTTAGCTAACATGGTATATTTGCAGGAAGAAGATAAAAGATGATTATCAAGATGGTAGAATACAGTTCAGGAGATCTCCCCATGGGCTAGATGAGCAGCGTGGTGTTGGGAAATCTTCTGACTTAGCATATACAATGAGAAGTTTGAAGGCAGAAATAAGGAGCTGCAAAGCAAATAATGGTAGGATATTTCAGGCACAATAGAAACAAGCAGAGGTCAATGCAATGATCCTTTAGAGCTTTTTAGAATTGCAAAGACATGGGCCACTTCGAATCAGCCATTGGCAGGAGAATAGGAATAATGGGGCATAAGGCAGTAGATATTATGGTGGGAACAGGTCGGATATGGATGACACGATCAAAGATGACAGGATTTTGGATACCCCATATAGGAGAGGAGATGGACACAAGTTCTATTCTAGTTCTGGTTCTGACATACACCATGATCATCATCGTTATCATCCTTGTAGGAGGAGTGACATGGAATACTTTACGGATGAGTTCAACAAAGAAAATCCACCTACCTTTGATGGAGATTTGAAGAAGGTGAAGGATGAAAAGGCATGGTTTCTTGGGATGAAGAAGTTATTTGAGCTGCATGAGTAAACAAAGAATATAAAGGTCATAATAGGTATGTTACACAATATTTTGTTGCGTTCCCTATTTCCTTTCCGAAGTGTCGTCCTTTTGTCACTTATTATTGTCTTCTAGTGTGCCAGTCACCAGTGATCAAATATGCTCTTACAAGGTTTTGTTAGGGTCTTAAAGTCAAAATTTTATGGTTTCAGTAGGTCTTCAAATAAAAATTTGGTCACTGGCTAGTGTGTCTAGGTGTGTTACTACTCCTTTCAAAAAATTCATGTTTCAGTCATTGCCATAATTTAGCTGGATGAGTCACCACTGAAATGTCTCCATTATTATCTCAGTCACACCACCATGGTCATCATTCATCTCATTTCATGAAGTGTCACCATTAGGTCTTAGGGTCAAAATCATAAAAAATATGTCATTTCACCAATAAAACCAACATTAAAGGAGTAGAAATATTGAAAAATGCTCAATAAGGTCTTTTAAATTGTAATTTCATTTCAAATATGAACATCATATGTTTTTCAAAGGTTCTAAAGCTACAAATTTTAAAATAAAAGGTGAAAAGACTTGGTGGGGCCACTTGACCACCAAAAGTGAAAAGTGATTTCCAAAGCTACAAAAGACCCAAAAGAGTTTTCATTTTCTCATTCCATCCTCAAGAAACTTCTCTCCAGCAAGAAAAATCACTCTCACCCTCAGAGAATAAGTTCCATTTCCCAAGAGTGTTCTCATTCCTCCACTGTGCTGCGCATTCACTACTATGCTTTCTCCTGAGCACTGCACTTTCTCCATTTTAGCACAAATAATCATTTGCAGTGGATTCTTCATCAGCCAACAAATCCAGTGTATTAGTGATAGGTAAGTGGGCCCTCTAAAACATTTCTAGTGTATTCATTTTGTAATTGGAATGAGAAATTCCCTCTTCTAAGGTTTCCAGTTCATTTTCTTGGTTTCATGTTGATATTGATAAATTGTTGAAAGAAACCCTCAGACTGGAGCTCACTCACCTTCCCCTATATTTTATAGACCTATATAATCATTTTCCCCACCCCCTACTCCTCATTTTCCTTATTTTTCTACAAACTCTAGTGTTACACAACAATTTGTCACTGGCTTGTACTCCCCATTCATGATCCTGGAGACCCCTAACTGTGACTCCTGTGTCTATTTTACATCATGAAAATGTGCCATCATATCCCTTTCAGCATAATGAGTAAACTCTCTGTTGACCATTCTTGAAGAAGCTCCTTGAAAAAATGATTATCTAGAGCGCGCACCCTCTGTGTGTCTTGCTCGTGTCGATGACTTTTTTTTTATCTAGGGCAGCACCGATCGGATCTAGAATGAGGATCATATTCACACCGATCCTCTTCTAGAATTTTTTTAAAAAATGGAAGTGAAGCTTCGAGATCTAGAAGCTTCATGGTGGAGAGATGGTTGTTTGTTCCTAAGGATAGAGCCAAGCTTCTCCCTTTTGGATTCTTATTCCTACAAAAGTGGAACCACATAAAGGGATAACCCATTTCCCCACCTTAAGTGGATCCATGTTCCCTCCTCCCATGCTATAAAATGGACATCCTACCATATCTCTGCTAGTTAGAACAGAGATAGATGAACACCAGAGAGATATTTGTTGCTATAGGTATCAAGCAAGAGTTGAGACATTTTCCCCTTCATATCAAGTTGAAGCGAGCAATTTGGAGACGTGCCTGGGTCCAGACCCGTCCAAGGAGAGCTACGACATCAAGGTGCAGGTTTTAACTCTCCCTCTCTATTTTAATAGAATACAATTGATTCATGCTTTCCATTCTCGTCTTTAATGTATGATTGGATTCTTAATTCTCCTTGATCAACTAGGTAGATTGTATATGAAAGATATATGTTATGCTTTCACGTTTACTATTGTTTGATCCCTTGTGTAGGTAACCAAGCACCGACGACGGCGAGGATCTGACTACAGAGCACAAAGGATTAAAGGATTCAAGTGAGGAATAACGTCAGATCGAGATAGGTGATCTATTCATGATCTGCATACATTTACAATCTAGGAAAGTAGGCTTCTAATTGTTCCCTGTTGTTACTAGACCCATCCTAGGGCTAGAGGGATAGTCTCTGTCCGCAGAGAGGATTTATCTGCATAACAAATTGGTGACACTGCTGGGGAGTGCTAGCCTTTAAGTCTCCTATTTTTGATTTTTGATTTCTTGTTCTGTCATCAATTTTCGTTGAGTGTCCATCTCCTCGTCTCTGTAACCTCTGTAATTGCTTACAAACATTTATCTCTTTATTGAAGTGATAATCCTAGTGTCAGTTTAGCAAACCATTTTATTTTTTAGTCTTCTCCTCGATTGGGCCAGTATTTCTCTGATAGTCGTGATGATCAGCGCTGAATGAATTTTCATAGTCACGATTTTACTCTTCTGTTGTGAGTTGCAGCTTAATAGCTGCACTGATTTTTGTGTGTAACTTTTTAGGGTTTCCTTCATTTAGTCAGCTAGCGAGGCTTGTCCTTCTGAGTGTTCTTTGTTTTTTGGATAACTCTTGTTCTTCTTTGTTCAATGACAATTTTGATTCAATTTTCACATCTTTGGTTGTCTCTTTTGCGAAGTTAGTGCATCCTTGTCATCCTAGGGTTTCTAGTGTCTTCGAGTCATCCGAATGGTTGCTTGCTTTGTTGATTTCCAGACTTCCCATTGAATCAAGTCTTGTCATATCCTTCAGAATTTTTCTTCGATTGAGGTTTGTCTTCTGGTCAGTTCTCGCGAGTAGAATTTTCAAGTGTCAACCCTGAATGCATTTGAGTTTCTTTTCACCATCAAGCATAGATCACAATTGTTTATTTTTCGACTAAAGTTTGTTTTCTTTGAGTGATTGATCAATGTGTAAATGAAGAGTGTCTTGTTTTGAGGAAATTGGTTTATATCTCTCTTTGATTTTCGAAATATTTGCCTCTTACATGCATTTTTGATTGATTTTCATTCTACATTTCACATTGTGCTTATAAGGAAAATACAAAAATATTTTTCGTTTCGTTTCACTTTAGAAAATGAAAAGTTTCATTTCGATTCGCTTCTAAGTGCATTTAGTGAAAGGAAGAAATTGTAAAATTTTTGTTTCGCTTTAAGATTTTGCAATTGAAGATAAAAGTGAATGTCATTTTATGCATTTTTTTTTTAATTTCGACTAAATATTATTTCCTCAGCCACATGGATTCCAAACAACAAAGAAAATTGGTTCAAGAGTAGAGACCTTGACCTTGACAACTACAAAATGCACTTAAAATCAACATACAAAGCAACTTCTAAACATATCTTTCCATTTAGGCACTTGATGGAAAAATATGCCCCTCTCATGAAATTGATCTTGAGGTACTTCACATGTGAGGGCAGCTACTCAAGGCTATATCAGTATCATATGAGACTCTTGATGCATTTCATCGGTGTGAAAACCCTAAAATTACCTCATGACTTATATAAGAGCATGGTAAAGATGGCAGAGAAGGTAAGGAGAATGGGCGACAATCATCATTCTAGTTTGTTTCATCGTGGCTTGGTGAAGGTCTTGGTTTGGAATCAACTATCACAGATCAATTTTTCATGAGAGGGTTTTGTATATTCTAATTCTCTTTTGTATTCTCTAGTTCAATCTAGCAGTCACTCTACACCCTTGGCTTCACCAACATATCAAGAGGTTTCTTCCTCAAGAAAACCTACCAAAAGGGTTACTAGGGCAAAGGTGACACAAAATTATGTCAGAGGTAAGAGGCTTGTGTTTTCTCCAAATATTGTTGAAATGGACAAGCCTACATCAGTTGCACATGGATCATCATCACACTATGAGGTACAATTACAAGACGAGGAGCCATTCCATCTTGACACTGACATCGCATACTTGGAGGTGAATGAAGAGAACAAGATGCTAAAACAAATTATCATTGAGAAGGGTACTGAGATCAGAGAACTTAAGGAGATCTTGCCAAAGGCCAACTTTTTGGTTTCATTCTTGCAGCAAGAGAATATGCAATTAAAGGTAAATCAACTACTCTTGAATAAGCCCAAGGTTTATTTGAGCAAAGATGATGTAAAGGGTAAGGAAATGGTTGAGATTGAGGATTCAGATGATCAAGAAGAGCAAGTTAGAAGAAAGAGACCAAGGACAAGAGGCCTCAAGAGGGAACTTGAGTAACAGAAAGAAGCATCTCCAACAAGAACTCAAATGGAAATTGATGAGCTCATATTGGTAGAAATTGAAAAATACAAGGTAGGATGGTTTAATAGAGTGAATTTCCATATGGAAATGCTTCTCAATAAGGCCAATAGGAACAACAACTTGAAAAGACACATGGCCATGCATTGCTATAAAAGAAATCAAGCCTCCCAGGTAAGAATCAAGCAGTTGAAGAAAAAGCTCAAGGAAACCCTAATGAGGAAAAAAGAGAAGTATAAGTTGGATTTGCTTATAGAAGCCTCCCTCATAGCATGAAACATCATCATAGGACTTCATGGCACAATTTTGGTGAAATTTAGAAGAATTTTTGGGAGCCACTTTGGGAGCCTTTTCAGCAAACTGGTGGAGAGAAAATGTCAAAATGGGTCAAAAACACACTTTCTGCCACTATTTTGATATAGGCGGTGCACTTTTGGGAGTATTTGTGGGAAAATCCATTTTTATCCCTCATGGAGTGTCCATTTGACTTTCTTGAGGTGTCTAAAGACAACCATACATCCTCATATTTCCAGAACATCTTTTAGAAGTGGATTTGGAGCACGGTAAGGCCTCCAAAAGAATCTCACAGGCTAGGCGCTACGCTTTATTAGAAGTGCGTTGCACTTTATCAATCATACATTGCGCTTTTCCATGTGTGCACTTTTTCAATATTTTTCTGAGTGAAACTTGGTCTAGTGATGTAATTTATCTTGTTTATTGTAGATGTGCTATAAATATGATGTAATTTGGCTTATTATGGTCTCTCTGATGTAATTTTGGACCTCATTTATGAGGAGTAGCTTAGTCAAATCATTTGGAGGGTTTTTTCAAACCTCCCTAGATATTAGGGTTTTGTTGAGAGAATCTTGTGAGTTGTTCCTACACCGAGGCATTCGAACCCTGAGAGAGGGTAAATTGTTTTTGAGTCCATATGTATTTTTTTTTTAGTCATTTTGATGGTTGGACATCAAAGGGTGAAACTATTGTAGCTTGTACTTCATCATTTTATACAGGAAATCAAAGGACTAGTTGTAGCTATTATTCAAGAATTATTGTTTTGTCAATTTGTGATATTGTTTTCTCTCTGTTATAGTTTTATATGAATGATATACTTGTATCCTTAAACATATCTTTCTTCTTGAGTGATTTTCCTGAGAGGTTTATAAGAAGACTTCTTTCATGAAAGCTCTGTTTTGTTAGGAATGTCATTTTTTTGTAATTTTCCTTCTTGATTAATGAATTCATGGTGCACATGATCATTATGATATATTTCTATTTCAAACCCTACACTACACCAAAAAACTCCTAAAGCCATCATAAAAGCATAGCTACCTTGCTCCTCCATATCTCTTGCAGCTGTAACCTTTGATACTTTGACCTAGTTACTCGATTTTCATCCCCGATCCAACAAAAATTCCCTAAATCTTTCAAAATCCACTCTTGCACCAGTAAAATCCTTGGCTAAGATTTTCATAGGGAGATCCCTCTTTGGTTTTATAGGGTTAGTGTCTGCTCAACTTAGTGTTCCTAAATTGATGTCATAAATTGTCAACCAGGGCTAGTAAACTGTTGAAGTGAAGTGCACTATATGTGCCTCGGTATCTGCTTCCTACTTCGTTGTGTTTAGTGTTTTTCTAGTGTTTTTGGTTTTGTGTTTTTATGCTAAGAGGAAAAGAACTAAGTTATTGGCAAAGAGGAGTTGTTGGTCACACTAAAACAGAGCAAAATCTATTATAGACTATGTATGGCACCTAAGAACAGAAAATGCTAATTCACAGATTGCAAAACTTGACAAGAAAAATAACTCGTAACATGAACTCAGTCCAATTCATTTCACTAGAAGTATGTTGGAACAACTTGAGAAAAGGATAATTTTAATGCAATGAGGTTATTCTAAGTAAACAACAACTTACAATTATCACAAAGAAAATCTCATCCATAGTTAGAATTTTGTTGCAACACATTTGGAAAAGATTATCTGCAACATAGGAAGGAACCCTACTCTAAATTAACTTATGACACTGAAATTAATCCATTCTGCAACTCAAAATGTCACTATTAAGCCTCATTCAAGGGTTAGGAATCTTTTGGAATAGTTTTGGGAAAAAAAGGCAAGTTTGTAAAATTATGAGAAATTACAAAACAGTCAAGACTTCAAAATGACATTACCAATTCTTGTTCCTATGACAATGATGTATTAGCAGAGATTAATAACAAGAGCAGTTTGTAAATAATGAAGGCCTTTAAGTCTAATTTAACAGAACTAGAATACAACTAGCTAATAAAACTTAAAATACATTAAACATAATTGAACTAATATGCAATTAACCTCTGAAATACTACAACTGAACTAAAATGAAATTAATCTCTGAAATACTACAGCTCTATCTTATTCAATGTTAGTGATATTTTGGAACAATTCATAAGAACAAGATTGGCTGTAACATTCGATGTAAGTGAGCATAAAACATAAAGTTCAGAAGACTACCTAAATTAGGAACGAAACAGAGCTAAAATTACTTATCTAAACAATACGCACAGAGCCTCTCAGGCAGTAGGGGCCCTCTACCACCAGATTAGCATGTGAATCTCTTCAAGATTGTTTCAGATCATGTATTAAATTTGTTCTTCTTTCATTAGAGGAAAACGCTTCAAAAACAGAGTATTACAGTCTTGGACAACTTAACTATAAAACATTAACTGACTAACTGTCTCTCGGTTTCCCAAGTTATTCTTATAAGAGAAATACATAACGGCCCTGGAGAAGAAATAGGGATAAGTGTCTTTTTCAATTAAAATCAAATCAGAACTCTTGTGGAGGCCTCGTACTTTGCTGAAGACATCTGTAGAGTCCTTGTCCTGGTAGGAATCTACTTCTTAGTTTGGGTTTCCTCCACGTGCATAACCACTTGCAGATTTTTGCTTAGACTTCGTAGAGAGCAAGGAATGATGTAAGTGAGTTCTGGAATTCAACCATATGCATTTTTCCTTTAAGTGACACCTATAACCTGTGTGAACATGAAGATAGCTGTGGAATAGGCGACTAGCTACATAATGGCTGCATTCTGTAGCTAAGTCTGGTCAAAATTACAGCTACAACAACAAGACCACAAAAGTTTAGTAAGTCAATTATTGTATGCATTCCTAAAGTGACTTTAATCAATCCTATTTATCTTTTAAGCCTATAACTGATAAAAGACAAAGGAAATGAAGTGGAATTTGGTGAAATAAAAGGACATCTTTGGGGCTCAACAGTTAGTTTCCAAACTAAAAGCTTGGTTTGAGGTTACCTCCGTCAATATCCTTTCAGCCTTAGGAAATTGTGGAGGATAACATCACTCATGCCACAAATTTCCTAAAGCGACAAAAGCTATGAAAAATAATTCACCATGAATGATATGCTAAAGACATCCCTGAAGGCCAAAAAGTGAAATGCCTTGAAGCTTTCTTGCAAAAATCTTGTGAAAACCTTAATTTGTAGCCCCAGCGCGGTTCTCTACTGTATGGGCTCACGCTTGTCACCTTGTGTGTAACTTGTAAACAATGCATGTAACGCGGGAATTAAAGTAAAAAGTTGCGCTGGTCCTCTTTAGGCAGGTTCTCCAAAAATGGAGCAGAAGCTTTTTCTTCTAGAAGTCTCGAGAACAAGATTCTGGTATTAGTTGGCTGAATATTGAGTCAATTTCTCCCATTTTGAGTCCTTGATCCTACCTTCCTCTTTATTTTGTGGATCCTTAACCTCTCCATCTTCCCTATAAATGAATTCCATGCCTTCCCCAAATTGTTGGTCGTTGCTGGTTTCCCTTCTAGTGCTCGAATGCACCTAAAAGATGTCAAAATTCCATGGAGAAGGAGTGTTTGAAGTCTTTGGCTTGGACTTGGAAACCCATCCTGAAGGAGGTCTCCAACATCAAGGTACCAGTTTTATTCTTCCCTCTTTAATTTATCAATAATACAAAGCATGTTTTACTTTCCATAAGCTTGTCAATGATTGCTTGCTTAGTATGATGCTCCTTGATTTGTCATATGGTTTACATTAGAATGAAATATACTATTCTTTCTTTGTTTTTGGTCATTTTATCTCTCTTGCAGGTATTCATGCGTAAAGGAATAGTGAGGAGTGAGCTTGGAAGTGAGGAGATCAGGATTAACATCGACAAGTAACCGCATAGGGGCAAGGTAGGCCATCTTCCTCTGTCATGTCATTTTGATTTAAGCTAGGCGAGTTTTCTTTCTTTTTTCTCATTTGTTACTAGACCCACTCATTGGGCTAGAGGGATCGCTTATATCTGTAGAAGGGATTGCATCGTCATCCCTAAATGGAAACTCCACTGGGGAGCGTATAAAATTTTTAGTCCTCCTTTTGTATTTTTCCTTCTTGTTTAATTTGGCCAACCATTGAATGACCCTTTGTTTGGATTGATTTTCAGTCTGTAATATGCTTTGAAGGTGTCCTAGGGTATCATATCTAGAGCTTCTTCTTCATATTTGCTTGTTTTTCCCCTGTTTACCTCCATCAACGCGTTTTTTATCAGTTACAGTCGCGCTTCCAGCACATATTTTATCCAATACAGTCGCGCTACAGACCTCTAGTGTCAACTGGGTTCCCGCGCTGGTCTTTGAATGTGGAGATTTTTAGAATCTCTGCTGGAAACTCTAATGTGTTTTGATCCTTAAGGATTTTTCTCTGCTTTTTCTGTATCAAGTTTTGATTGATTGCTTTCAGTTTCTTGATGGAATGCAAAAATTGTCCCATACTTAAAGTGGTAAATTGATATATTTGATTGAGCCATTCAAATTTTGAATCGATTGGAAGTTGTGTTTATTGCTTGTATGATTTGAAAAATACTGAATTTCTGTCAATGGAACAGTAGTGGTTCTTTTGCATTCATAAGAAATTGAATTTTTCATTTAGTTAGTTTTCATTTCAAAATTTTCTTTTCGTTAAGTGCATTAGATTACTTGCATGGAAATTTTATTTTTTGGAATTTATTGTTGGAAATAGATCACATTTTTCAGTAATTGAAAACTAAAGAAGTGAATTTAAGTGCATTAGATAATTCATAACAAAGATAAAGTGAAATATCATATAAGTGCATCTTAGTAAAAGTGAAAACATTTTTATTTTGAAAAGTTACATTTGGGATAGTGAAAGTGAAAATGGTCTTTTTAATTTTTAGAATCTCATTTTTGAAAAGTGAAAAGAGAAAATCTAGTTAAGGGCATTGTGTTTGATGCATCATTGTTTGAAATCTCTTCCCTTTTTAATTTAGCTTTCATCGAATGGAAAATTTATTTTTCTCATATAGTTTCATCTTAGGCATTCAAGTGACAATGATTTTAGCCCCAAAATTGAAACTTAATTTACGATAAACATTAAAATTTACCTCAATTAACCTAAGGAGAATTTTTTACTTAACGCAAAAATTTATAGGTCTAGGCTAGAGACGTGTTCTAACGTTGTAAAATGTAAGAATTGTTGCTAACTTCCTGTGTTACATCCCGGGGGTGATATCCCATTCCACGTATGGAAGTATATAGGACTGTTCTCCAATACCCTCAGGTATATCAGAGGCACTCCATAAATGAAAGTATATAGGAACACTCTCATCGAATAGTTACACATCAGACTTGCACTCCCACGTATCGTCACGTATATTTCGGGAGTGCCCACTAGTTTGCTATCCTGCCATAGGTAACCGAGTCAACCACCTTGTAAATGTGATACACTGAACACAACATTCAGGGAGATTAGCTTCCATACTTCTTAGTTCACCAAGAGGTATTCTACGGTTCACGGTTTCTTGGTAATCCTTTTTTCATAGCTTACCCCTTTTTGATTTATTTGTTGTTATTTTCTAAAATTTATTATGCACAGAATAACATCTCACCTGTGCACAACTCCTTAGTAGATCTTAGGTTGAGACTAATGGAAACAATTCCTAATTTTACCTTCAAGGAAACCCCTTTGATGGGAATCCTAGTCCTTTTCCTTCTTTTGGAAATATTGGTGCTCCCTATATGGGAACATTATCCCTTCCATGATTTACCATTGGTTTTCTAGTTTGGTTATTTTTAACCCCCATGCCATCCAAATGTCCAAGTTGCTTTTGAACCAAGTTCATCTCCACCTGAACAATGTCAACCTCATGTTGATCCTAAAATTTACCCGTTGCCTTCTTCGCCTAGTTATTCCTCTTCGCGTTGGTGAAAGTCTGTATTCTAGTAACCAGGTAACTAAGAAGAAGAAGAAGAGGAAGAAGAATAAGAAGAAAGATAAGCAAGGGGGAAGCAAAGAAACCATTGCTACCAATGCAACTGATGTTGAAAATTATTCCAATCATTCCCAAAAAGTTAAATTCCCTTGCAAGTTATGCAAGGGTGACCACCTTCTTAGGGATTGTCCCATCATTCCCAGGGTATTAGACATGTGGCCCACCGACTCAAATCAACCTTTTAATTAGCCTCTTGAGATCATGCTAGTGATAAAACCTCAACTAGCGATAGTAAGGCCCACGGGAAAAAGGGTAAAGTCAAATTTCCCTATAAGTTATGTGAAGGGAATGATCCCATTCACCTTTGTCCTTATATGTATGAAGTTTCCAAAGTATTGGGAAACCTTATAGCTTCTCAGCCCCGCCTTCCTACTGGCTATCAGAATATTTCCTCTGATCCTTTGCTAGTTGATCAATTGATTGATCATAATTCATCTCTGGTCAATCCAACTCTCTCCGAAAGTGAATCCCATGAGTTCATTCCCGAAAAACTATTGGTTGAGAAAACAGTCGATCTGATTCCACCTTCACTTGATCATACATTTCCCATAGAGAGTGAAAACCATACCACTTAGGTTCTTTTTGTTTCTTCAGATTCCCATGAATTGAAGGTAAATACTCCTTTTACCATGGTACAAGAGGGGATGTTTCTATAACACAAGGGGGCAGTTCTCCCATTCCCACGAAACCCCCTCCAAGTAGTCTGGTCGCTTTCTTTGATTGGAGTTGACTAACAAGATATCATCTTCCCTCTTATGTGCCCTTTGAGATAAAAATACATGATTATAATGTGGCCGCACCTAGCACAATAATAGATGAAGGCGCATTTGTTAGTATTCTATCCTCAATTACTTGGAAAGATTTCGGTTCTCCACAACTTATGCCCGTTACTGAGAATTTGTTATATTTTAACAGAGGAACCAGTCAACCGTTAGGGATCCTTCCTAATTTTCTTATTACTTTGGGAGGAAAGACAATCTATATAGATGTGATGGATGTCCAAGGCCATTTTGACTTTAACTTACTCCGTGGGCATGACTATACTTATGTCATGAGAGATCTTGTCTCTTCTCTCTTTCGTGTGATGTGTTTCCCACATGAAGGAAGAATTGGGATCATTGATAATCTATCGTTCATTGGTCCCAATATGGCTCCCAATCAACCATCATCCCTTAATGGCCATTACATGCAAGTGGTATCTTCCTTGCCACAGGTTAATTATGTGGCAACCTATTCCATGCCCATGTCTACTGATGATCTAGTCAGTGATATAGTGTATCATGTACTAGGGGCATTGGACCCTGATTTCCAGAGTGTTGTTTTCCCATTTGATGAGAACCTCTTAGAAGCCATGACCTCTTATGGGCCATGAACAAGCCATCGGAGCAAAGTTCCTTGTCTTGTGTCAAGCTCGTTAAAAATTAAACAAGGAATCAGAGAAAAGTTCCTTTTCTTGTGTCAAGCTCGTTAAAAAATGAAACAAGTTGTCATGAGGATAGTTATTTTACTGTGTCAACCTCGTTAAAAAGTGAAACATGTTCCCATGAGGATAGTTATTTTACTATGTTAACCTCTTTAAAAAATGAAATAGGTCCCTACGAGCATAGTTCTTTTACTGTGTCAAGATCATTAAAAAATGAAACAAATACCCTTTCAATTCGAGTCTTTGATTAAATATCACAAATTCCCAGTCGAGTATTTCACTTGATCTCATAAATGAGCCTTCATTCCATCCCCCTGTTAGTAACCAATAGTCTACTTAGGAGAATGAAATGGAGCTTGGGGGGAATGTACCTCGAATTGAGTCATTATGCTGGGGGCATGCAAATTTTCAAGCATAGTTTTTCTTTGTTTCAAGCTTTTGTAAAAATGAAACCACTCTAAAGCATAGTTTTTCCTACGTTTCAAGATTGTGTAAAATTGAAGCCATGTTCAAGGGTTCTCAAGCATAGCTTCCCATGTTTCAAGATTTTGTAAAAAATGATACCATTGCTATACAACTCTCGTGATTTTCCTTTTATCTATCTTTTCTGCCGGATGAGCCTTGGTTTTCTCATTCCATCATCACCATATGCTTAGCCGATAATACACTCTTACTTAGGGATGAAATCCCGAAGTTTGGAAACACTTTTTGGCGGATGGCCAAAATTTGGGTGAAATTTTTAATTTCTCGTTCAAGAAAATAGTCAAATCAATTTCTCGACCGAGAGTTTTTAGAAATTTTGTCTAAGAGATTTTTAATGTTTCGCCCGAGAGTTAGATTGGGCTTGACTCGAGTTAAAATAATCTTAGATGAGATTTAAGTATGTTATCGTCTGAGAGTTTTATTGACATAAACTCTCGGATGAGAGTTGTAAAACTCTCGGCCTAGAGTTGTTTTAACTCTCATCCAAGAGTTTTATTCTTATAAAAAGACCCCAAAATTCTTTCTCCCCCAACATTCTGCAAACCTCTAGAGCACTGTCGTTTTCGAGCCACCGTCTCGAAATTATGCAAACCTCTAGAGCATTGTCATTTTCGAGCCATCGTCTCGACATTCTACAAACCTCTGGAATACTGTCGTTTTTGAGCCACCGTGAGCACTAGCGACAAATTGGAATACCAAAAAAATGAACGCAACCTGATTTTTCAAGCAAAATCTTCCACTATTTCTCGTTGGCATTTTCAGTTGAGGCGAGGTTTCCGAAACACTTTGAAGTGATTTCAGGCTGGTAAGTACCCTTGTATTTTCTTGTACGCCTCTTGCATGGAGGATATTTGGTTCACTTGGAGTTTCTGTGTGAAGTTTAAGGCTGGTAAGTAATAGAATTGAAGCATTACACATATGTGATACCATAGCAGTGGTAAATGAGCATTTAAATTCAATGCACATATTATTTCAAGTAGCGTTAAAGACTAGGGTAACGACAGGTCAAAATTTTGATAGTAGTAGAGGTATCCATCCTTCAATCGCACAACACACCCACAAGTTGTAGTTACATTAGAATCTCATTGTGACCTACGATTCAAGACCCCTAAACTGCGACCAAGACCACCTCTATCACATGTGAAAAATACAATGTGCATTTCCAATGTGTGTTTGGTCCTACATACTCTGCCTCCAAGTTTCAAATAACACTGAAAATTTTTAGTGGTCTTAGGAATTAAATTGGGATTTGTGCTGGAGATTTAATTTGTGACTATGAGTAGGTTAAAGATTTCACTTATAGCTTATAGTGAGTTTGAAACCGAAAAGTGTGACTTGCACCGTAACTAAGATTCATGACTGGGTCTTGAGGTCACAAGTCGAATATATTATCTTCATCGAGATAAAATCATGATCTATGGTTGACTATGAACTATAATATGGCACTAGACCTGAATCTGTAACATATGAATCCCACTCTTAATGCGACTTTGAAAATAAGGTTAGAGATAGCCACCTTATTTATCGAGTATTACAAGCCAACTCTACAGAAGATACATCTTATTTCATAATGAATCTATGAAATGGAACATATAAAATGTCTCACCAATGGATGGACAATAATTATGTATAAATTATTGACCACACTTTTAGAACATATATTGACTTTGCAATAGCAGGCAAGTATATTAGTTTCTATGATTTACTATAACACCTTCAATGCATTCTTTGAGGGAAGGTTTCAATTTTTTGGATAAAACTGTGCTCAATGGCTTGGATATTATCACCCCGTGCACTTGGAAGATAGGTCAAACAAAGGTGGACTTGGAAAAGGAATTATAACAACATGTGCATCTTCATAACAACATATTGCATGCGACTGTGATACTTTGAATATTCTGGATCAAGAAATTCCGATTTAAATACTTTTATGGACAATCACTCTAACATTGTAGTTCCTTCTTATGGTCCCATTACAATGCTCCCAAAGTATTCTTGGATTTCATGAGAGAGAATGCAATTCCTAGTTTTCAACTAGTAATTTATTACCTGTTGAGTAATTCTTGCACAATTGTAAAGATATGTGGTGGTGCATGTATATTTGGGTTTAATTTCTTACCTAATGATATTAGCATTTGACATATCCCTTAAATTTTATTGACCTTCTTTTGAAACATGATATGATCTAACATTGTGCTTTAGTTATCTTGCAACTTCTTTATAAAGGAATTCTTAAGTTTTCAAATGAATGTAGGATTTTAAATTACAATAGAGGATCCAAGTAGTATTTTATTATTGTCTTAAGAAGAGGAAAAATCACATTGCGAAGGAGGTCCATCTACAATGCTATTATAACCCCTAACTATATTATTTGAATTGTGTAGAATAGATGAACATGGTATAATATTTAATATCATGAAAAACACTGAAGTACATGACAAGAAATAAACATTCCAATAATGAGATTAACATTTGAAAGATCCCCTGAATTTTCTTGACCTTCTTTTGAAACATGATCCACGATAACATTGTGCTTTAGTTGACTTGCAACTTCTTTAAAAATGAATTCTTAATTTTTCATATGAATGTAGGATTGTAAATTTCATTATAGGATCCAAGTAGTATTTTATATTGTCTTAAGAAGAGGAAAAAAAACATTACGAAGGAGGGCCATCTACAATGCTAGTATAACCCTGAACTATACTATTGAATTGTGTAGCATATAATAACATGGTATAATATTTAATATCATGACAAACACTAAATTACATGGCAAGAATTAAATAAGACAATAATTATTTTATTGATTTGAAATGTTTGTCCTCTCGACAATCATGTCAAGAAGCCATTTTGAAAACTACAGAGGTCAATAATTGGTACGTCAAAGAGTTTCTCTTTGACTTAGTTAAATACAGTGAGGCTCATAGGTATAACACAAAATAACCAAATTTGGATTCATTTGGACAAGATGACCAAAAAATAGTAATATAATTCAAATTCCTATTTCCAGGGTTGAAATATCTAAAGGATAAGCCTCTATGATCAGAAATGGAGGATGTTGTTATTGAGTGTTTATAACTGAAAGTGGTCTAAGAACCAAAAACCATTTCTATGAAAGATGAGTCATGTATAGTTAATATTTGAAATTATTACATTTTCAATTGAAAAATGGAACAATATGAAATTGGATCAATCAAGGACTGTGAGCCCATTAAAATTCATTCCCCCAAGGAGGAATTATCTTTACTGAAATATCAAACAAGGCTTGTGTGATCTTAGTGAAAATTTTGAATGCATCATGGAAATGTCTTAGAGGAAATCCAAGGAGAATCAAGGTTAATTAGGTAGTCATAAACCCTAGAACATGTGGTATGGTAGAATTTGGTACTCATACTCCTGAGAAAAACTATAGATTGTACCTATTACTGCTTAAATGAAAACCTTGAGGGAAAAAATAAACCCAGAAGTTTCATGAAATATGTTGGTATGGATCACAAAGGATACGACATAACCCGTACCAAAATTTTCTTAAATAAAAACAATCTCACAAGAAGGTGAACATCAGAAGAAATATAGGACTAACATGCATGTATATGGGAAATCACATGTTTGAAATAGAAGTTCAAGAACTAATAGTGGCTCAACATACTAGCAGAGAAACACACACATAGTTTATTTGTATCATGCCCATTGGTAGATTGAAAACCTTATTTTATGGCATGCATGTAAAATGTGTTCTAGTGTATTCATCAATTTGGCCTCAAATTAATGCCTAAACCATTGGTCGTAGTCAAGAATGTAGCCTTCAGTGCTTTAATGTGGAATATAACTATATCCATTTCTACTCATAATGATCCTGCACAGACAACATAAAATGACAATATTGTGGTGCATAAAGGGATTATATAGGGGTCCATAGTAGTATCTCTCTTTCAGTCCATTTTTTATGTTTCTAATATTATCCTTTGGCTACAAATATGTATGATCAATGTAATTTTTTTGCAATAAGAAGAGAGGGAGCGAGAATATTAACCTATGTGGAGGAGAATGGGATCAATTTGAAAGCATGAAGCTCTGATTTCCAACTAACCAAAAAAATTCCTTGCAATGCATCTCTTCCAAGATAATAATCTTGTGGGGCATCAATGGTAGCTAAGGGTTTATCACGAAGGTTGTGCAACTAGGGTTTTCACAAGCCAGGACATTATCTTCATACATGCTTCTAGGACAATTTAGCAATACCAAAGGCACAACATCACAAGTTGGTTGTATGATCACTTTAATGCAAATAAGGCACAAAGACAATTGCCACATATTCTGCAAGGGTTGAGATCAATTGTCATATAACGACTCCATATAGATTCCCAAGGAATTATGTCTACCAAGTTGGGGAATGTCGATATTGGTCTTAAAACTCATCTACTTGATGAAAAATGTAGTAGCAGGAAAATGTACATTCAATACAACAAATGAACATAAAAAATCTATTCATCATCTCATGAAATCCTCCATAATTTTGCAACAACATTGGAAAAAAATAATTTAGGATTCAAAATAATCATCTCTACTTTGCTCATAATTTCTCTTCTCTCATAGTGTAAACACTTTTTATAATAAATTCAATAGAAATGTTAAGATTTATTGCACATGTGAGAGTCATTAGAAATCAGAGATTTGTGAAGAATTTCAAGTGTCATGAGCATAGGTGAAAGTTCATGGTAGATTAAAAGTCACCTCACTTCTATAAATATACCCTCATGTCTTCTTTTTCGTCATGTTGGCAAGTTGAAGTTGAATTAGATAAGATTTTATGGTAAGTTGAATTTGAAACTTTTGAATCAAAAGAAACAAAATGCCAGTACACAATAGGATTCTAGCTACTGTTTTATGAGAGAAAATAGGTATAATGCACCAGATAACTCATAATATAGGTTGATAGAACCTTTGTGATATTTGGAGTTTGCACTGCTTGCCGACTTACCTTCTGAGTTGCTATTGATATTGTACAACTTATTAAATTTTAAATAGAGTAAAATATCTAGGAGACATAACAGACTGGGAATGTAAGTCCTTTATACTGGATGAGAAAAAGAGAACAAAGCAGCATGTAAACGAAAAATAACATAAAGGAAACCACAAGACTTTCTGGTTCAACATGGATATTTCTTGGGGTCCAGATTCATTCACATGTATTTTAAAATGCTGACATGCTTGAACCAAAAAAGGAAGAGAATTTCAAATGCTGTCCTAGTTGATTAAAATATATTTTCTACAATAAAAATAAAAAATCATGAATACATGGGCCTGAAAGGGCTTACATATCAAGTGTGATAATACATGAATGGAGCCCCATCTTGATGTACAATGTTCACCATCCTCAACACTTCACAAGGATTTGTTATAAATATCCATTAACTAAGATTCCATTGCTTTTGAGGAGGAACTTAGAAAGAAGAAGAATTGAGGCAACCTATTGTTATTGCATATAACAATAGGACGAGGAACTTAGAAAGAAGAAGAATTGAGGCAATGGCCTCTTTTCCAGTAATGATTATTAGACAAGGTTATTAACCCTACAAAATGATGATTTTCCAACTCCATTAATAAAAAAATTCTGCCAATCCAGTGACAATAGATCTAATGATATTGTAGCATTTCATGATTGGGGTCATAATAGCCAATCAAAGAAGTATAGCAAAAGTTGTGAAAATTTTGCAATTTTAGCCTCAAAACATACCTTGCACAAGTTATTTTCTTTCTATTTTAGGATACCTTTCCTTTGGTTAGCAAGTTCTTATATATTTAAACTTTATTTTGGGATTGTGTTCTAATGCCCTTTAATAACACGGTGATCTATCCATAACTGTGTAATACTATAGTAGAGGAAAAATAAATGTAGGAAATAAAGTTGAATCACATTGTGTGAAACACTTGTAACCCTTGCTAGTATACTTGAAGCCCTCTTTCGATAGGCTAACCAACCTTCTTATTTCTCCAAAAGACGTAGAAAAACACTCGAGGAGACCACTCACTAATACCTAGGTAGTCAAGTTGTACAACTGGAGGAACGATTGACCCACCTTAGTTAGTGCCATGAGATATTATGCCATGTACTATTGTCGAGACCTTGTATGTCAAGGAGCTATAGTACCTGTTATCCATTGGTTGATGACATGATTGTCGATTGATAATTTTTTTTCTAATTTGTTTATGAGGGGCAGAAATTTGATTTGATACTATAGCAACAATGACATCAGGCAATCCCTCCAGAGACCCATCCATGAGAGGAGGATTATCAGGTACATTGGTTGTTTAGTTATGTCATGTTTTCAAGTAGGTTATATTTATTGTTCATTGTGAAAAAACGATTAATGTGAATTTTTTTTGCCCTGCACAGGTGGACGCACTCATATGAATTGTGTGCCCAGACACCAAATCGAACAAGACGATCCCCATTAACCTATTCCCATTTGTCCCCAATTTCATAGACCCATTCTGAGCGGTATATTATACATGATATTGGCATACATTAGATCAATTGCTAGTTAAAATGTTCAAGTTTACGTTATATTCAATGTTGAACAGGTGAATTTTTTTTCTTCAAATGACATGTGTTTAATGTGAAAACATTATGCTCCCTAGGTGTAAATGTAGGAGTTGGGGTTGGCCCTATTGCTGGTGAGGGACAAAGGAGAACAATGTCTCAGCCTGTGGCATCCATCCCACACTTGGATAGTTCTCATTCAGGAAAAATCTAAAGGAAAATTTATTGTTTGATGTATGTTTAATGTGAAAATTATTGTGTGTCTCATGTACCTGTGTTATAAAACAATTTAATGTTTTGTACAGTGGCTAGTAGAGACCTTCATTCCTCGGAAAGGAACAATCCTAGTCCGATGAGCGAAGAGGATGAGATAGTTTTTCCACTAGGTATTTTCAAAAGACCAAACAAGTTTTTTAAATACAATTTTTGCTTATAAATTATTTAATTTTTAATATATGCAATTATTTAACATGTTATAGGTTGTGGTCGTCGCCCTCCTAGGGGGAGAGGTCATAGGGTTCATGAGTTTTCTTGAAATCCGAGCTATGATCCCCTTTACACCCATCCTGGTGATATCCCTAAGGAGATGCCTTGGGAAGATACCATCTCCTTACTTACTGTTGATGGGATGAGGGAGAATTCCACGAGATTGCGCAATGAATTGCAAAGTTGCAATCTCTCTGCCCCTAGTCTAGATTTTCTCCATATTGTTTTGCACAGTTTGGAGAGTTTGATAAAGACTTATCTTGGAGTTGGACCATCAACCCAAGTTTTTTTGACATGATGCGTAGGAGGAGAGCGTCAGTGATTTGTATCCACTCCTACAATGAAGTTAAAAGTAGGGTCACTAAAGAAATGGCCTTGCCACTATTTGACTTTCCGCCTGAAGACAAAAAATGTCTGAAGATTGCAAGATTCAATGATCCCAATATTGCACCTTATGTTTATGAGAAGTTCCTGTATGCATATGGGAAGTTCCAAATGATGAGGTGTCACAATATTTTGTTAGGATTTTGTATGCTCAATTCAGAGAGCACATGGACCCTAACTATGCAGATACAAGGTCCAAATTCTATGAAGCTAGAAAAGGTCGTACATAGGAATGATCTAATGCTATGCGAGATGTTGGGTTTAGGCCTCCAGCACCTCATTTAGCACCTCAACCACCCAGGGTAGTTACACTTTCAGAGGAGTTAGCCCTTATCTCCAGTGCTGCATCTCAGATGAGGGAGAAGATACAAGAACATATTGCAGCTGCTTTAGGAGGGGTGGAAGTTGGCTTAGGGACAAGCCAACCTTCATCTAGTGTAGGAGTTCATTCATTTGTGAGTATTCCAGATGACGTGTTGAGGGATATGGAGCGAGATGAGCTTCTGGAGTATGCATCCTCCTGTAGAGACCACTATGAGCGAGCCATTAGACAACAAATGCACACCATGGGCGAGGTATGTACAAGCATGTTTTAATCTATTTTAAAATACACATTTATAAGATGAGCTAGAGTGCATGTAACATGTTTTTTTTGTGTATATACATTTAGTCTCCAAAAAATTATGCCAATATATTTATTTAAATTATGCAGTTTACAACATTCTTAGAACAACATTTCTTTGTCCCTAATCCTCATTCTGTAGATCATGGACATGATCATGTACAAATGCCACATTCATTTCTATCTATCTATATTTTTGTACGTCAAATTGAAAATGAATTTATGTCACATAATTTTATATGGTATGAGTCTTAACATTATGGAATTTTCAGGTTAGCGCTACACATGAAGGGCTTCCCGAAGACATGATACCTTCATATGTTCCAGTGGTCTCATAGGTATTATCTATCTAGATTTTTACGTTTTATTGCAAGTGACTTTAAGATGAACATAATTTTATATGGTGTGGCTCTTAACATTATTGAATTTTCAGGTATGTGCTACACATCAAGGGTTGCTTGAAGAGATTATTCCTTCTCAAGTTCCAGTCGTGACACAGGTATCGATACTTTTCGTTAAGCATATTTATTATGTTTATTATATTTCTTTTCGCAAACTTTTCTATTAAATTTGGTTTCTACTTTTCATGTTACAGATAATATTGAGATGATGCAAACTAAGCCCCAAGGAGATAGTGTAGGCTTTGGGTCAGAGAGTCTACATTAAACCATGGTAACATTTTACCATTTGTGTTGTAGTGTTTTCCGGGTATGTCGCATCCATGTTTTTCATTTCGACGTTTCGAACCAAACCACTGTGGTTCATCTTCAGGAAAAAGATCCATGAGTAAGTAAGATCTCACATGAAGTATACATAGGATAAAGAGAGAGGTGAATGGAGGGGAAAGGAAGGGAAGCTGACTTTAAAAATTAATATGTCAATATTTATTTTAATTAATTTATTTTAATGATTTATTTATTTAATTTGATGATAGTTAATATATTAATTTAATTAATTAGTTCATTAATTATTTGTTTTTTTTTTTAAATTTAATTAATTTCATAATTATTTATATATTTGTTAATAATTTATTTATCTATTTTTATTTATTTATTAATTCATTAATAATTTAAAGAATTTTATTAATTCATTAATAATTTTATTAATTATTTGTTTATCTAAGATTTTTGTTAATTCATTTATAATTTTTAAGTGATGATTTTTAAGATCTTAAAGTAATAATATTTTTAATTAAATGATATTGCAATATCTACATTAATAATTTTCATAAACTATCAATAATTTTTAATAATAATTTTAATATGAGATCTAAAAAGTTAATTTAATAAAGTAATAATCCTTTTTATTTTTATTTTTAATAGATGAAGGTGAGTAACTCCAAGGGATAATTGTATTAAGGTTAGGTGAGGGTATGTTTATTGTTTTAGCACCGGAATCCAATTGTTTTAGGGTAATATTTATTTTAATTTTAATTTTTTTTTATGATTTATTTATTTAATTTGATGATAGTTAATATATTAATTTAATTAATTAGATATTTATTTTAATTAATTTATTTTAATGATTTATTTATTTAGTTTGATGATAGTTAATATATTAATTTAATTAATTAGCGACAATTGAATTCCAATGCTAAAACAATAAACATACCCTCACCTAACCTTAATACATTTATCCCTTGGAGTTACTCACCTTCATCTATTAAAAATAAAAATAAAAACGATTATTACTTTATTAAATTAATTTTTTAGATCTCATATTAAAATTATTATTAAAAATTATTAATAGTTTATGAAAATTATTAATGTAGATATTACAATATCATTTAATTAAAAATATTTTTACTTTAAGATCTTAAAAATCATCACTTAAAATAATTAATGAATTAATAAATTTTTTTTTTAGATAAATAAATTATTAACAAATATATAAATAATTATGAAATTAATTAAATTAACAAAACAAATAATTAATTAACTAATTAATTAAATTAATATATTAACTATCATCAAATTAAATAAATAAATCATTAAAAGAAATTAATTAAAATAAATATTAACATATTATTTTTCAAAGTCGGCTTCCCTTCCTTTCCCCTCCATTCACCTCTCTCTTTATCCTATTTAAACCTCATGTGAGATCTTACTTACTCATGGATCTTTTTCCTGAAGATGAACCACGGTTGTTTGGTTCGAAACGTCAAAATGAAAAACATGGATGCGACATACCCGGAAAGCACTACAACACAAAGTACTGATCGCAAAAGTCTAAAATCTACAATCTTACCATTTCTTCATTGGTATCATTGCCACATTATAAACAAGCTATCACAGAATAAACAATATGAATTTACTTTTGTTGCCAAAGGTTAATTTTTTGTGTTTGTTATGCAGGTTGGACCTCAAAAAATATTTGTGGTTCTGATGCCAGGATACTGGGTTAAACAGATCCTAACATATAAAAACTCGTGTGCTTCCAACATGCATTTAAAATCTCAAGAAAACAAACATTTGCAGCTGCTTAAAATGTACATAAATAAAAGAGAGCTTATACAAACAAAAACTGCTTATATATAATAAGCATAATAAATTTTACTAACTCAAATATCTGGCCAAATATTACAATAATTGGCCTTTCGGCTCTTGGCCCTTTACAAAAAGCTCTCAACCCATTTCTCACTCCCTCTATATTCCTCACTTGTTCACTTATATTTCATCCTCACACAACCCTCCTATTTATACATAAATATGATTTTCTTCCATTCCATAAATTCCTCCACACAAATCTCAACTAAAATCTAATTTAGATTTATCTTATTTTGGAGTCAACTAAGTCCTATTTATGGAATTCCTAATCCCTAGATTATCTACCTAATTCAACTCCACTCATATCCTTAATTATTTAAGGAATATTTACAATAATCCTCACATTTATATTTTCTATCTTAATTTATTAAAAATGAGCAAAATAATTAATAAAATAATTAAAAATCATCACCCCCCCTAATCACACAAATTAATAATGAAAATTTAGCTTGATGCTCCTGCATCAGACTCCCCATGTAGAGAAGTTTCCATAGACTCCTGTCTATGAGTTCCGTCGCTTTTCTGTAATAATGAGACAGCCACAAGTCCTGATGACTTGCTCCCTCCAGGATTCCAAACTCTATTCTGCGCTGGTCCTTCGAAGTATCAACTCGATTTGGTAACTTATCACTCACTCTGTCCATCTGATTCCATCGTCCTTTACAACAATTTCTTTCGCTAATTCCTCGAAATAATTCCTCTTTGTCGAATTATTTCATCTCCAACTGAGTTGAACACTCAACTTTCTGCAATGAAGAATAATTAAGAACTCCTTCTTGATTACAACTATAGTCTTTGATTGCTTTTATAGCAACAACTTTCTCATCTGGTGCTATACCGGCATTCATCAACAAACTGTGAGTTTTAAGAAGATAAGACCTTTCGGCCTCTTTTGATGCTTCAAGCACCAAACTCCCATCATAGGCTTTCTGGACTTCAGTGGATCCTATTTTGAACTGCTGTATGCTTTCATCTTTATCCTGCTGGATCAATATTTTTGTCTCCTTTATGTCTCTACAGACATAATTTTCTTGTTGCTTCTAATCTTTCATCTCAACTCCAAATAATTTCTGCTCAATTTCTCTGATTTCGACATCATATCTGTTAATGTCGTTTTATGTACCTACAGTTACATTATTATCTGGAAATTTATAACATTGATTCAACTCTATAAATGTTAAAAACATTTCATCCCTATCACGCATAGTAACTGCAATTTCTTCTGGATCAAATTCTGCAACCTTCATTTCTCCCTTAGGTTCCTTAAGCCATCGTTCCAAGAACTCGATTTCCATGTGAAATATTTCAAGCATTTCATCACAACTTTCCTTCCCAGCTTCATTCTTCTTCTGGAAATTTTCCTGAGTTGTCCTGGTTTCTGTATCATCACATCGTAAAATTCTGTCAGTAAATTCATTAAACAAATACATTCGTTTACCTCCTTGGAATATCTCTTCAGCATTTCCATTATGATCCTGCTCCATAGCAACTTCAATTGGCTGTCTTACCCCAAATAATAATTCATTTATGATTTCTTCCTGCTGTAACAAATCCGTGCCTTCCTCCTCTGAAAGGCATTCTCCATTACACTTCACCTCAAGAGTTTCATTCTTTTTTGTGACAGTTTCACCAGATTGTCCACCATCTTTTGCACATCCTGCAAACATACATAAACTGTGAGATTTAAAAATACAAGGATTCATAGCCTCATCTGCTTCTCTCACCAACACATCTTCATATTCTTCTGAACTATCCCAAGAGTTCATGAGATCTTCCTCATTGATCTCTTCACCCAAAATTTCACCCTGTTCTGGGCCACAAATGGAAACTTCCATTCTTAACTTAGCCTCTCTGAGTTCTTCACACCTCAACATCTGCTCGAGCTTCCTCAGCTCTTCTGTCAACTGTATGTTTACCTGCTATTCCCTCTTTGCATGTAGTCTCTGCCACTTCACTTTCTTCCTCATGGTCCAACCATGTGTCTGGTCTTTTACTTTTCTCTGCAATAACTCCATAAAAAATTCAAGGTGACCTGTTATCTCAGCCTTCTCCTGCTCATAATCTTCATTAGTCAACTGCTCACATACGCCACTTAACTTGGAATTTTCCTTCTTCCTTTGTCTGCTGTGGTCTTCATCAGATCTTCTGAAATGACTATCAACAATCATTGTCTCCTCCTTTGTGAACTTCATATGTTCACGTGTGGATTTCATTCAATCCCCTTTTTAGCAAGTCTTCCCACTTGCTATTCAACAATACAAGCTCTCTTCTTGCGCTTGATCACTTTCATTTCTCTGTCTTGGAATCATTTCTGGGAAATTCTCTTGCTTCACTTTGTTGCAAACAACACTTTAGTAACTCATGTGACCAATTATTTTGGTGTCTGGCTCTGCCGATCATGAACCCAATTACATTTAGACCTTTGACTTAGCTCATGATTCTTTGACTTAGACTTTACATCAACTCTTTATCTTGGATGAAAAATACACCCTCTTGTACAATAACTCAATCTTAACTCAAGCTATCCAAATTTTCATTTGACCCTAACATCTGTTTGACTTCAAGGCCTGACCCAACAATTATGATAGTGGATATTTTGAATTAATTCAAGTTATATAATCTTCCAACGAACATACACCCCTAAAAAATTTTTAGGATGTAAAATCTTCACTCTCTCTCATACTTCATTCTTATGAAAACATCATCAGTTTCCCATTATCATTTCACATGATACTAAAGTCTTAAGTCGAAATGCAATCCATTTTTTCCAAGATTTATTTTATGGTGAAAATAAATAAACTATTCAATTCTCAACATTCAAAAATACCTTTCTGAATTATCATACCTCATGCTCCCTTCAAGTTTATTTAACAAACCTTTCCCTTGCATTTGCAACTCTTTGGATTCCACTATAATGTGCCGTCTTTGTCATTGCGAACATTCACATGCCCTTCATTCAACTTGCTCATCATTTTAGTGCAAACATTTTCTTGCACTTTTATGCACCATACAACATCAATTCACATCTCTTCACCTATGTACAGAGAAAAAGCTATTCATATTTCAACCTCTTTGATGAATAATGTACAACTTGTACATTGTGTCCATCCTGAATAATTCCTCCTTAGGTGCCGCCACATGATGGTAAAAACAAATATTTTACAACATCAAGCAATTGGGTTTTCAATCTTAAACACAAGTCAAAATAATTCTCCCACTTCCAACTACAAGCTTTGGTCAAAATGACTTAACCAAAACTGCGAAGAACCCACATTATGCATGATAAAACCTCTCACATAAAAAATGCATACTTCTTTTTATATCACCCAAGATAGCGCATTTTTCCATTTCCATTCATTTATATCTCCACATTTGCAACATTTTCACTCTTTCATAACATTTACAAAAGATCAACTTCTCAAGTATGGCAAGGAAATTTAATCATCCTGATTTAAAAATACCTCTACTCAATGAATATTGATTCATTCAATGAGCACTTACCTTGAATATTCTCGTGGTTGAAATGACCCAACCCTTCTCTCGCATATCCTTTTAGGAATACATTCAGGTCTCTACAGACTTACTTTGAATGCGCAAGGTCCATTTTCTCCCCAACAAATAAATCTCTTCCCAACAATTTTCTAACATAAATCTTTCCCAGCAAACAATGTTAGAAACCTTCAAAGTACGCACAATGTCCCCTCTTAGCTTAAGCCAAGTTCCCTCATCTCAATCTCTCGGGTTCCTCTTCAATTTCAATTTCTTGGCTTTGAAAACATGAAACCTTAATGTAACGGAATATCCTTCCAAAATTACGTTCTCCAAAAAAATACATGAACTATTTGCAAAAACTTTACCTCGATCAATCCCAGTGACCTTTTCTTACGTTGGAAGGTGGTACCGTGGAAATACTGGATCCATACCTTGAATATTCCGCTGGAGCCGCACCTCTTTCACAAGCCCCACACATGCCTTTTTTAAGTGCATTGATACGGCTGGCTTCCAAAAATTGATTTAGAAAGAAAATTTTCACTTTAAAATTTATATAGAAAAATTGTTCAATTTTACTAAGACCTAGATTTACTCTCCACAATGATGGAATTGATTCCTTCCTCACCACTTAATGTGCAATTCCAATTTCTTTAAAAAACATGTGACAATGATCTATATTGCAGCTTTTTTTTATGCTACAAAATTCATTCCCAAACCCCAACAGAATCCTTAAAAGATCATTGTTACATATACAATAATAACAAAATAGAAAGTTTGATAATTGGAATCCATTTAAAAAAATTCAACGCAGTGTTTTGTGGTTGACCCCATGGTTTACACAACCCAACATTGCAATCAACATCGCTATATCCCTGCAAACAATGCTACCTTTTGTGATTGAACCCACGGTTCCACGCCACTATTAAACAAAGGTCATCACGGAATCCTCACGCCATGATTCATATTAGTCCAACCCAACTATTAAACAAATATGTTGTCCATTAAAAGGATTCAACTTGTCAAACTTTGCTGTATGTAACATAACTTGAATTATGCAGGGATGCTACTACATACATATAATGCGGTCTTATGACATCATACCTGTGGCTCTTACGCGTCACTGCCATGATAAACAACGCCGTGCAGGGATTTAAACAATGCCATAGTGTCTATGCTTAAGACGGATTTAACAATTTATATGGACTTCTATGCTACTTAACGTGGTGGCTATAAAAAATGAGCACGAGCTCCCCAAGCTCGGCCTCCACGTCTGTCACGTGGCTCGACCTCCATGCAGTGGAAACCACTTCATCCAAGCGCAACAGCTTCTGGCAGAGGAATTCCTCCTCTTTTTCATCAAATTCAGAATTGGCCTATACGGGAAATTAGACGCAAAGATTCAAACCCGCTTTTGGAGTCAAAGCCACCATCGGGTCTCATAAACAGTGAAAGAAAGTTTTTAATAGTTGAGAAGCAAGTAGGCATTTCTCTGAGAAGGTTGGCTCTGGTAAGTCTCAAGTTTCTGCACGAGATTTTTTTTTGTGTTGGTCAATCAATAGTTTCGTAGGTAACATGGAGATTCATAGAGTCAATGGAGGAACAGAAAGGCACCATTTGACATGGCCTGATGCCAATGAAATGGACCAGATCAAGGTCAAATTGGAAACCATTCAAGGCCTACTAAACTACTGTGGAGCCATTGATGACACACACATTATTATGACTTTTATATGCCTTCATGTTAAAACACATCACCTGTGATGCTACCTTCACAAAATGCGTTTGATCTTCACGCAGATTCCATAACTTAAAATCACTCACCCAAACCACAGACCCGCGTTCTTGTTTCAAATGCATTCACATTCTTGCAGTCACACACTCAAATATACAACAAATATATTTATAAATTCGCAGACTCAACATGCCACATAACTCAATTAACTCTTAATCTGGAAATTTGATCTGCTCTCGTTGCCCACAACAAGAAATCAAACGAAACAACCTCAACGTAGGAGAGACTCATCTCCTTGGCTTCGATACCAAATGATGCCAAGATATTGGGTTAAAAAGATCCTAACATATAAAAACCGTGTGCTTCCAACATGCATTTAAAATCTCAAGAAAAAAAACATTTGCAGCTGCTTAAAATGTACATAAATAAAAGAGAGCTTATAGAAACAAAAAATGTTGATATATAATAAGCATAATAAAATTTACAAACTCAAACATTTGGCCGAATATTACAACAATTGGCCTTTCAGCTCTCGACCCTTTACAAAAAGCTCTCAACCCATTTCTCACTCCCTTTATATTCCTCACTTGTTCACTTATATTTCATCCTCACACAACCCTCCTATTTATACATAAATATGATTTTATTCCATTCCTTAAATTCCTCCACACAAATCTCAACTAAAATCTAATTTAGATTTATCTTATTTTCGACTCGACTAAGTCCCATTTATGGAATTCCTAATCCCTAGATTATCTACCTAATTCAACTCCACTCATATCCTTAATTATTTAAGGAATATTTACAATAATCCTCACATTTATATTTTCTCTCTTAATTTATTAAAAATGAGAAAAATAATAAGTAAAATAACTAAAAATCATCACCCCCCTAATCACAAATGAATAATGAAAATTTAGCTTGATGCTCCTGCATCAGGTTCGTAGAGATGAAGATGATGCATCGGTTTGCAATAATGCTGAAGAATATGATTAAGATGGTCTTGCAAGCTGGAAAGTTGTTGATTTTGATTTAGTTAGTTGATATTCGGTAAAATTGATATGGAACAGAAAATGGAGGAAGATACAATGCATATGGAACAGAAAAGAGAGGAACTTTCACTGCATAGCTTGCCCAGTAGTAGTTGTCATGACCTAGGTCACTTCAAACAGTTTGACAGTGTAAAGGACCCTATGGATCACTTCTACCACCAAGAAACAAACCAGGTATACATTTATTAAAGGGCATGCTCTTCTCATCCCTTTTTGTGATTTTTGTTTCCAAAAGAAATGTTCTTTTCCATGTTTATGGTGTATGATTGAAGTTTTTAAACATTTTTTCACAACATATTAATAAGCGTAAATGGATGAAGAAAGTTCAGTAGGAATGGAAAATTCTCCAAGAAAATTTACCAAGTTTGTTAGATGGAAATCATAATGTTTACATAGATTGTTAGGGAATAGTTTATAGGAATTGATTTCATATCTTGATGTGATCAATAGTTGACTCATAATAGAAAAACTTTATTAGTTTTGGGACATCCAAAATTCATAACCTTGGTATAGAAATTATTTGAACAAGTGTACAATATAAGGTATAACAAGTAGTACTGCAGGTCCTTACATACATGTGGCAATATTAACAGATTTTTACAATATTGATTTATGTGCAGCATGATGGTCTGTGGATGAGGGCGTGGTAGAGTATACAAGAGGGTGCACCAATAATTTTATAGGCTTTCAAATTTTACCTATTTTTTCCCTATTTATATTGTATATCATCGGGTATGTGTGTATCTTTACCTAAGACTTTAAAGTGGTATTTTGACATTCAACTTAAACAATTCAGAATGGATATTTTTAAGGTTTTTTTGCAAGAGTTGATTGATGATCTCACTTACATTTTATTGAATGTCTTGTAGAATTACAGTGAAGATGGAAGACACACAACTAGCTCTATTTGATCACCTTCCTGAAGATGTTATTCAGATTATATTTGGCGCGATTTGCGATTGTAAATCTCTAGTACGATGCATGGTTGTCTCCCGAGGCTTTTTCAGACATGCAACATGCATTGTGCCAGACACAACTAGCACCTCAATTCAATATGAAGGACATCAACTTTATGCATTATTTCTTGAGCCTAGGCTCTAGAGAAGGCCTTCCTTAGACAACGTAAGTATGCAATCAAGATTCATATGAGATTTCAGAGGATGGATTGTTAGCCCATGGTTACTCCTATAATATCAAATTTGGACTTATCAGCAGATTAAATTTCAAATTTGGTAGATCCACCAATTTATAGACAATTGAGAGGTTCCTTTATGTATCTAGTGAATGCTAAAATTAATTTTTAATTTTCAGTAAAAACTTTGAGCCATAGTCAATTCACTAGGTTACAGGCAGTATAGGTGCTTCGTTTGGCTTAGAGGAATATGTAAAACTATGTCGTGGCATATATGATTACCTTATTTTACAGTTTGTTTCCTTTTTTGATTACTTTTATTTTGTTTTTTTGTTTTTGTTTTTGCAGTTGGAGAGTCTTCCTGGTATGGTTGCAGCAGTATGGTTTGATGAACCTAACCAAAAACTTGAAGAAACTACCCAATTCCGAAAGTTGCTTTCAATTGGTATTTATATCAAATATTATTAATTGTCAATGAATTTCCATTTTATTTGTGTCTGTTTTGTCCATCAGGAAGCTGACCATTGGTTTTGTTTTTTTGATAGAGCGTAGTCCTCCTATAAAGGAAGTTATTGATGCAGATGCTAGCCCAAGGGATTCTCTCAACCACCTATCAGCAAGGTTGCTAGGCACTTGTTTAGTTTGTATACCAATCAATTTACTAGGGATGTCAGCCTCAAATGTGGGGAAGAATCCCTTGAATTTCACTGTGAAGTTTTCATTGGGAAAAAAATAACAAATATAGGCATGGTGAAAAAGGGATACTTATGCTTAATATATTAATAGAATCAAATGAAATATAGGTAGTATGAAAACTATGGTAATATACAAGATAAAAGTATGTCTGCTACAAAGAGAATGAAAGTAATATATTATGCAAGCAGGATAGGTACCATTGAGTCCTTTTCTGGCAGACAAGTAGAATAGGTACCATTGTAGGTGTACTATGATGTAAATATTGCAATTATATGACCTTATACACTGAAAATTATTTGGATTTTGTGGTTCTTTGTATTGCTAAATTAGGCCAAGGCTACTTTTAACATTGAAAAGTTCACATAAATTAGTCTCCTGGAATGTGAATAATTTGGCTACAAGTCAGGTATATACCTTCCAAAATTTCCAGATGGCCATATTTGACGTAAAATTTATTCCTATTGATGTGGAGGGTTGTATCTTGCTCAAATAGCTCTTTGGGGAGCTTCTAATTGCCCAACCATATATAAGCCTCTGAAATATGGACCCACATCACCTACACTAGCCCTAGGTATGACTGGTTATTCTACATGTCTAACAACAAGAATTGTTGCACTGGTATCAGGAATATTTAGGCTACTACCAATGGTGTGCTATCTGGGAGTTGTAAGGAAAAGGTGGACATCATACCACTATGAATAACATGGGAGGACATATAAAGATGGACCCGAAATGCTTTCCATAGTCTTTCTTTTACGGGATCCTCATCTGCCATCCATGGTGTGATTGGCACATCCATTTTTGTTCTCTGGCATACATCCAGCCACGCTACTACAAGCAAAGGTCACTTGTTCATATTCTAATCCAGCCCATTGAGTTGGGTGAGTGACATTGTTTTAGAAACCAAATGCAAATAAGTTGTTTTACTGTTGCCCAATCGGTTAGCTCAACCGTTTGTCACCAATGTGCCATCAGGTAAATGATTTGAATCCCCCATGCATGATAAACACTACTCTATGCTAACAGATTTATTAGGGATGATGTACAGGAACATAGGGAAGCATCTCTTGGGTTTCCCCATGAGGTTTTCCTCGAAAAAAAAATAGTAGTTCTATTTGATTGGGAAAGGAGAAAGTTTCTTTTATTGTATCATTAATATACTAAGTGTGGTCATGAAGTATCTATAAAAACGACTAGAGAGGGATTTAAAAGGAGGGAGGACAAAAAGCAATGGGAATAGTGGAAAAGTTTCCTATCCAAACTTTGTGACAATTATCAATTTTGCCACATGAAGAACAAAATATAGTCAACACTCATAAAAGGCTTGCATTCAATTCACATTCACATTGGTTTGTACCCCTTTGCTATCCTAGTAATTCTTTGGAGGATTCTGCACATTTGGATGATTAGGTCTAGGAGCTTGGGAATTTCGTTTTTGAGGTTCTCTTTGGGTGTTCATGGTGGGTTTATAGTTTTATAATTATTAGGAGTATGGTTCTATCTAGCTAGGGTTTGGATGTAGTATGAAAATGTAAAAAGTCAAAGCCAAGACATGGATTTTTTCTATTTGATAGGCAAGAACATGGCCTGATCTAAGGTTTGTGGCTTAGCTCTCATCACTTAAAGAATAAGATCTTCTTCAACCCTCATTGAAAGCTTCTATCTAAGTGGCCTTAGTGACATTATCCTTAATCCTAGAATGGATTTACTACCATCTATTCTATTGTGCCATTCTTGGAATCCTAACTCCCCTGTTTTGTATACATCAACTAGGTAATGGCGTTCCATTTTGTTGTAGTTAAAGTATTTGAAAAATTGGATTGGTGGATGAGGTGTCTAAACAAGTAAATGGAGTTAGGATTTATGTTATTAAACCCATTATGGGCATCAGTGGAGATTCCATTCTATCCACTTGGACCTAGTCAAATTAGATTAGAGGGAAATAACTTAGCCAACACATCATTCATTAGAAATCTTTATCAGAACAACAAACTGATATGCTCTTTGGGATTCTCAGATACATCATACTTAGGGAGTTATGGCATATAGATGGGAAACATCTTTTATTTAAGTCTAAGTGTGGAGGGTAGTATTAATCAATATTATAACCAACGTAATTAGTGGCATCCTTCGGTGTTTCAGGCATAACCACATAGGGTAAGCTCACGTTCATACTACGTTGAAGGGGTATAAAAAGAGATAAATGAGTTCTGATTTGGGCAACCAATGTTTGATCTAATTGTAACATATGATAAAGTAACTATGAATTAGCACTCTCATGGGCAGATGTCTAGTCAAGTCAAGTCCTCAAGTTACATTAGGATTAGCCTCCTCAAGGCTTAAAGGTGTTTGTTCACAAGTAGGGAGAGGTTGTTGACCCCTAGGGACATGAACACTCTGCTTAATGTTACCAACTTATTGTATAAATGTGGTAAAGGAGTCGGACACAATTCCATTTTCAAATACAAAAAGGGGTAGATATCTCTCGTATCCTCCCCCTTGATTAACCACATTGGAAATTTTGGCATTCCCATCAGGTAAATGATTTGAATCCCCCATGCATGATGGTCACTACTCTATGCTAGCAGATTTACTAGGGTTGTTGTATAGGAAAGTAGGGAAGCATCTCTTGGGTTTCCCCATGAGGTTTTCCTCGGAAAAAAAATAGTAGTTCTATTTGATTGGGGAAGGAGAAAGTTTTTGATGAACCTAACCTACAACTTGAAGCAACTACCCAATTCCAAAAGTTGCTTTCAATTGGTATTTACATCAAATCTTATGTATTAATTGTCAATGAACTGCCATTTTATTTGTGTCTATTTTGTCCATCAGGCAGCTAACCATTGGTTTTGTTTTTTTGACGGAGCGTAGTCATGATATAGAGGAAGTTATTGATGCAAGCGTTGTTCCTCTCTTTGTTGAATTACTAACGAGGCATGGTTTTCCATAGTTGCAGGTGAAAGCCCTTATTGTTTTATCTATACATGATAGAAGGAAATAATGTACTTGATTGATTATTTCATGAAAGGGTTGATGGATTATGTTCGTGAGCAGGTTAGAGAACTATGTTTTAATGTTTCTTTACTTTGTTTCTGATACAGAGTTTTTGTCCAATATTTCTATTCTGCAGTAGTGCATTTTTCCAAGAAATTCCGTCCAAGTTTTTGTTTATGCATTTGGGCCTATATTGTCATTGTTGTTTAATATCTTGTCATTTTATGTTAATAGGCTATTTGGGCATTGGGAAATGTGGTTGGTGACTTGCCCAAATGCAGAGATCTAGTTCTCAACCATGGTGCCTTGATGCCACTCCTTGCTCAACTAAATGAGCACACTAAGCTTCCTATGTTGAGAAATGCCACTTGGACCTTGTTTAATTTCTGTCGAGGCAAGCCACAACCCGCATTTGACCAGGTAGGGAATTTATGTTGTTGATTTTTTAAATAAATTTTCCTTGTTAGTTCTATAAATTTGTAAGCCTCGGCCATAGAAATACATTTTGCAGGGCTGAAATTTTCATGAACTGTTTTCTTGCAGACAAAGCCAACTCTACCAGCACTCGAGCGTCTGATTCATTTGAATGATGAAGAAGTCTTAACAGACGCTTGTTGGGCTCTGTCTTATCTTTCTAATGGAACAAATGATAAAATTCAAGCTGTGATTGAGGCTGGTGTTTGTCAAAGATTTGTTGAGCTTCTACTATAAGCATAAATACTAAAAATTTGATGAACATTTTTGAGCTTCTACCTATTATTAATGTTGTAGATAGGTGTATTTCGTGCAAGGATATTAATGCTATGGTTAAGAATGTGTCCTATTAGTTCAAAATTTATGTTTTTAGATAAAGGTTAGGGATTGATCAGAGCTATTATTTTGCTAAATGAATTTGAAAATTTCAATTCTACATGTTTTGTCTCTACAATCATTCATCTCCATCTGTTCTCATCCCTGCTCTCCGAACTGCGGGCAATATTGTAACTGGAGATGATGTACAGACTCAAGTATATCCAGTCTCTATTGGCATCTGGTTTGAAACTTGAAATATTTCAAGTCAATCTATGGTGTACACATCCAAGTGGAGATTTAATTAGTCTTCTAGAATTTATACAATCACACATAAATTAAATGTTTCAGTGAGTTCTTTGGGATAAAGTGAATACTTGTGTTTTATTTTCTAGATTATGTTCTCAAGTAATTTTGTGGGGATGTGTGTTGCCTCAGTACATTATCAACAATCAGGCACTTCCCTGCCTCTTGGCACTGTTGACCCATAATCATAAGAAAAGTATCAAGAAGGAAGCATGCTGGACCATCTCAAACATAACTGCAGGAAACAAAGATCAAATACAGGTTCCTTAGCTACTGCTTTATAGATTAAGAATGACAGTTCATTGAATGTATTATTCCTTGTAAAATGTTGTTTAAGTTCATATATCCTGAGTTTAGATTTGTTTATAGGTTGTGATTGACACAAACATTATTCCTCCTCTTGTACAATTGCCGCAAACTGTTGAGTTTGATATCAAGAAAGAAGCAACATGGGCTATACCTAATGCTAATTCTGCTGGTACACATGATCAAATCAAGTATGTATTTAATGAATATATACAATCAACACAAGCATATTGCTAAAATGGGTTGTATAGTAATGAATAAAGGGGTCAACTTACAAGATGTAATGTAATGATATGTGTTTGCTGATAATAGTCAGTGTGATGTAGATGTTCAAGAATTTGTGTCAATTGATACAATGAGACAAACTACTAATTCTTGCTTTTGGTTGCAGATATCTTGTGAATCAAGATGCATTAAGCCTCTATGTGATCTTTTAGTCTGTCCAGACCCAAGAATTGTAATTGTTTTCCTTGAAGGGTTAGAGAATATTTTGAAAGTTAGGGAAGAAGAGAAGGATCTGGGCAACACTGGAGGTGTAAATCTCTATGCACAATATATTGATGATGTTGAATGACTTGAGAAGATTGAGAACCTGCAAAGTCATGAAAATATGAAATTTATGAGAAAGCAGTAAAGATTCTTGAAACTTATTGGTTGGGAGATGATGAAGATGACCAAACAGTCAAATTTTACCTCTCATATTTAACATTTTAAGCGACCTATGATATGCTGCCGATGGAGTGAACATTTCATTTTCCTACAGTCAGAGAGATTTACATAGTCAAGTATTCTTGCGTGCATTGTGTATATTCTATGTACACATGCTATAAAATATCTTTTAGGTTCAACATGAGTACTTTATTTGACCTTGCCATCAAACTTACAATTATTTACTATTTTTGTGGAAGCTCGGATGGAGTCTAGTTTCCCGAGTTGAAAGAAATTTCAAAATATGAGTCTTATGTTTGTCATCAAGAGAATAATTTCAAGTGTTATTCTAGCACTAATGAAATTTAATTTTGTAATATTTCTCCACCTAGCTATATCGATTCCAATCAATGATCTAATATTTCATAGGAGGCAAGTGATCTGTTTTGGAAAATGTTGGTTTAAATGTTTTGTTGCTTATGAATATCCTTGGTTGTTGATAATTTGCTTTAAATTTAATTTTAACTTTTATTTAACCCTTCTCATTAGGAATATAGAAATGATGAATCAAACGCTAGTAGCAAACAAGGTTCTCCAAAGATCATGTCCATACCTTTAGATTCAAATGAAACAAGGGTGAAGGGACAAAATATGCAAAATATACATGTATGTTGGGTTTCTTCTTGTGTTGCACTTAGCACTACTAATGACCTTTGCAAAAATGATATACCCTTCGTGCACTTAATATAACTTGCAGTAAGGTTTTGTGTCCTTTATTACCTTAGGCTCATTGCATGGAGTTGTTTCTTATATTTTTTTTAGATATGTATTGCAGCTCGAGGCTTAAAGTTTCAAATGCTACCTTCAATGCGACCTTTGATCAATAGTCTCTATGAGTTAGGGTAACTTGTATCATTGATGGGATGAATGTATCACCTTCTCATTGTGTGTTTGATCAATCTATCCAGTTCATTTTGAATGTCTCATGTTGACCCCTTGCAACATGTTACTTGCACGTTAGTGTATACATTGTTGTGCTTATAGTATTTATTTCTATGGGCATTCAACGCAGCTCTTGAATGAGGTCTCAATAGTGATTCTTAATTCCACCCTGTTAACACTTGTTGTTTACTTCACGTTATCACCTTTGTAATGCATTCATGTGTTCGTTCCATAATATAACAGTCTTCAATTCTTTGACGTTGTTGATACATAGAACTGTGTGCTTTATGACCATCTTGTTGCATATAAAGTCTCTAGGCAGTTAACATTTTTGGAATCAGTGTGATTGTGTGACTTGCGATCTGAGGATGGTCACATCGTAACATTGTAGCATAGATCACATCTTCTGGTTGCTTCCCAGACTCTAAAATTATATTTTTCAATTCTCGAGAGATATTGTGACTTGTGGGAGATATTGTGATTGGTGGAAGATATTGTGATTTGTGGAGGTTGCATAGTCACATTCCAATGGAGGTTGCATTTTCTGGTCACTTGTCTAAGACTCTGAAATGTGATTTTGTGACATGTAGTGTTGACAGAGTGATATATTCACAAATATGGAAAAGAAAGATGATGATTGTCCAAGTCATGTTTCAGAAGTGCGACCTAATCAAACCGTGATCTAGAAGTGTGATTGTTCACATTTCAGTCTCTCAGTTTGTTGTGAACCCAAATAAAATGACCATCTGAAAGAAACATCCATTACTCTCTCTATCATCAATTTCATTAACATGTTGGCCTTTGACATACAATCACCTCGCAAATGGTCCCATGCTTTGGTCAGTTGGTTTTACGCTACTATTCTTGGGGAAGTTGTCTCACCCAAACACATCTTGGTATCAAGAAAAATATCACTACAGAATGGGAGAAGGCCCCCACCACATCATACAACGCATTTTTTATGGTTTATAATACTTTTTTGAATCATCTTTTAGCGCAGTCCCTAAAAAATGTTGCAAAGGAATGACATTCTATTTAATGGTTGAGGCCAAATCCTTTCAACACATTTGACATGATTCCAACAAAATTTAATTACATTATTCCAATGGTTATAAAAATGTTATTCAAATGCTTCAAAATCTATTGTCATTTCTTTTACCCATTGCATTTCTTTTCTCCCTATCCATTACTTCATAGTTACGTTTTAGTCGATGTGATGGATATATCTAGCTGCATATCCAGGTAATGTGTTAGACATATGGCTTCCTGGATAATCACATGGTATGTATGGGATTCCAAGGCTCCCATCACATTTGGCAACACATATTTTCCATTGTAGCTTAATCCTCTTCCTATATCTTCCATTTATGTGATGCCCACACAAACAATGCATCGTTTTAGAGCCAATGTCCAATTTCCAACACATGGGATCGACATGATTTTCATATGATTCCCCTCATGCCTCCTTTCTACTTGCGATATCCATTTCTCTTCATATTAATAAATCGAGGGTTAAACGCTTCCTTCTTTTATGCGGGATTTTATAAAAACCTTCCACATGTAATGTATAAAAACAACTGGCTTGTATATATATGTCCCACATATATACTCTTTTGAGTCTTGGTGTCCATCAAAAAAAGTGTTTCTTCTTGGATCATATGTTATACCTTTCGAGTTCTTTGGATATCCCCATCATGACAATTTTTCAATCTATTCTCCACGCCCCAACCTACATGTCATATTATAATGTAGATTTGTCCAAGGGTGCTTCACATGATAATGTTCTGTAATTTGAATGTTAGAACCTTTCGTGTATGGCAAGAATTTTAATTGTTATTGCCATTATGTAGGTCATGTTGTTGCACATGCTTTGACATCACATAGAAAGAGAGGAATATTGAGAGTTAGAGGTAAACAAAATAATCCACCACTGCTCAAAAAAGAAGAAGATAAGGATAATAAAATTATTTCCAATGGAAATTTCCATACCAAAAATGTCAACAAATTAGACAATCCAAATAATATTAAGACAAAAGTTGAAATACCAAGGGTAAGTGTTAATTTTTGGTTAACATGTTCTTTCTTAGGTCAATTACTTCAATTATCCACATCAGCCCAAGTTCAATTTCATTTCTTTCATTAAAAATCACATAATCCATAAACATTTAAAAACAATTTTTCCTTACTACAAGGAGATGGAAAATAAAAGTAGGAGACCTCCATCATGAGAAGAGACAATAATGAAGAGATTAACAACATCAAATATAAACTAATCTAAACTAATGAAGGGATGAAAATATGATGACATTTGTATCAAAACTAAACTAACAATACAATATTAATATATATGTAATTAAATATTCATTCAGCACCATCTTATCCATGCCAAAAAAGGGGCGAGTTAAGATCATCTAGGAGTAAACATCATGGGCACATTAAATCACCATATCATGGACACATTAAATCACAATAACTTAATTATCTAGCAAATAACCCTTATCTAGTAGATCATAATATATTGTTCGTACCAACACACATCTAACCATCCACATGTCCATTTATTTGAAAGCAATCCACAATATAGTCTTAAACTATATAAAGTCCAACACATTGTAGAAATTATATGTTCTAACCCTAGAATCAAAGTTCATTGTTAATCTTGAACAATGCGTTCCACTCATATGAAATGTGCTAGTGGAAAATTTTCTAGAATGGCATCATGATCTTCTATCGATAACCTCCATTGTTGTTGTTTTTTTCTACTCTTCACTTGCTTCAACTGCAACTGAGTTGCTATGACCAAGTGACTATATTGGGCATAAATAACCTCTGGATCGTAATCTTGAAAAATAATATGATATTTACATTTCTTTACTTCTTCAAAGAAATGTCCCATTAACACCATTGAGCCTATTGGGTATGCATAATTTGATGGATTATTATACTCTTGAAGCAACGTGGATTTAGACATAGTGCATCGTAATAAATAATAATGCACTTTTTCTTGATTATTTTCTGGTGCAATGACAATGAAGACATCACCGTCTCTAACCATATAAAAAACATGATCATAATCATTGTCAATCACAACCACTTCATTTTCCATTTCCTTGTCAGTCACATTTCCAAATGGGGGCAATGGTGTCAATTCTTCATGTTTCCATCGTTTAACATATTTCTTAACTTGGTTTTCACAGTCATCGATGGACTCTGTCTGATCAATACATGCACAAAAAAAGCAAGAGCACTTTCATTTCTCAATTAAATGTATATTTGTCATGTTATTACTCCTAATTGAGTGTAAACTTCTTGTTTGAGGGATTCCAAGGCAATTAAATGGAAACAATCTATCAACATCACCCATTGCAATATTCCAAAAGTACTTGCTTGAGAAAAACACACACATGTATGAGTCAAATTTTGAACAATATTTAATATTTTTTTGATAAAAAAATACACAAACATGTATACACATGTATCTCTAGACATATATAATATATTGTTAGTTAAATGTGTACGCTTACCTGTGCACATCAGGCAGCCTTGGGTTCGATACATGACTTAAATTGTCTTTGCACCAATTAACAACATCTAAAGAATTTGCAAGTCGGGAAGCTGAGTGATTCAATTGATGCCTCCTAAGTGCAGTTTTAAGCATGCCCCAACACCATCATGCTCTCCTTTTCCATGATTTGTCTCAAAGAAATTCCATGTATGTAGAATGTTGGTTCTCTTATGAAGATGAGACAACCAAAAGAACGATCTTGCTGATTTAAATTGACCAGCACAACCATATTACCATACCCAATGTTCTTTAAAAGAGACCCTTCATTTCAACAAATCATTATAAATAACATTAAAACAATGCTGAAAAAAACATGTATCATGTGTTCGATCATCACTGATGTAGAAATCGTACTCCTTAATCACCTCACGATTATTTTAATCGCTATCAAAGCCATTGATACCAAGCTCTGCATGTCTATACAAAATATGCACAAATATAACTACTTGGTCTTAATGATAATACTCACTTTGTATCCCCTTTTGTGGACTAAATGTGTAATTATCAACGAAATCAACCACTGATAATATTGTTCCTTTTGGGAACAGATCACGTGATTTCTTGAACTGTAAATCCTGCCATCGTGCTATACGACAATTCTTAATATATTTGTATATTTGCACCCTGAACTTCTCCATAAAAGATGTCACTAAAACGTCGTCTTTAAGTAAAGTGATCTTTTTTGATGTTGTGCTTGAATCTGCAACAGGGGTGTAACATTTTCATATCGCTTCCAATTCAGACTGAGATTTGAGAGTCTGAGATCATTAGGATCAATGAGATACTTTGCATTGTAGAGTGCCAAATGAGAACATTCTGGGCATTTTATTCCACCAACACATTATTTTTTATAAAATAATTTATTATTCTCTCGTGCACATAATATCTTCGATAAAAATTCATGAATACTTGGAGGGGGGTCATTTGACCAATATTTTATGCCAAAATTTACAAATGTCTCAAAAAATAATTGGAATTCTGCATGTTATCGACAACAACATGTGTCTCTAATAGTGATAGATCTGACATACCATGGTTTAATCTTCACAAATGTGCTAAGGGAAAAATTCACATCAATATTACTCTCCATAAAGTTTTGGAATAATTCTACTTGACTGACCTATGTTATATGTTTGGCATGAGATTCATAAACTCCCTTAGATATACGGAGTCACACAACATCCTTTTCATTTGGCGACACATGAGAATTCAAATCCAAAAAATATTTTACCTTATCCCTCACACCATCAGGAAGTCTATCATGATATGGATGCTTGCAGATATTAGCCCAATATGCAAGTTCATCATTCTCATCTAATTGAATTCTAAATTTTGTATGCCTCCATAAAAATTTTCTTGATGTTTTAAACAATTTTGAAGTTGCTAACATCAATCGACTTGATGCAGTTTGTTTCACGAGTACACCTGTTAAAAGTTCTCTACAAGCATTCTTTTCAACTTGCGATCACTTTTTGGCTAGTGTGGCAAGCGCTGACGTCACATTTTTTGATACCCTTTCATTTTCTAAAACCTCTTTCTCTCTTTTAATTCCCAATAATTTCACAACATTTCTGAGAGATTTGTGCTTTAAAAATATATGTAACACCTGAGCTTGTTATATGATAGATTTACCTTCAAAAAGATGTTTCAATTGCAAATTTATTTGATCTCAAACCGTCCTTTCAGGCATTAGTGGTCCCAATTCTTCAATTTTAGTTGGATCCATATTATATAGAAAGTTGTAGTTGTATACAACGTTCTTGGAACTTCCAATTAATTGCAGTGAAATTCGAGGTGTGGTAGTATCTTCTTGTGGTTCTGATGTTGTCCTTGCATAAAAAAACAATATTAACTTCTAATTTGAAATTGACATATAGATATTTTTAATTTTAAAACTATCTTGAACTACAATGTTTAAAAAAAAAATACAAAATTCAAATTGAAGAAAATATTGACTCACCAATGAGATCGATATCAATATTCTCTTGGACATTTCTGTTTTTGACAAGTTCCTCAACATTCTCTTTGACATTTTTGTTTTCAATATTCTCTTTTACAAGTTCCTCAACATTTCTCATTTCCTTGTCATTGTCATGCACATCTACATCTCTTTCACGATGCTCTACCTCCAGATTTATTTCATGGGTTAATATTTCCCTTTCCTCTCGCCTTTTTTTTGTAATCTCTCATTATTTTCCACTGAATCAGTTCTTTTTTGACCGTGCCTTGATAGCCAATTCATTTTGTTTCCCATGTTCACAAAATTGGAAACCTAAAATCCAATTCTATTTGGACCAAATACCCAAAAAAACATAAAGACTTCAGAATAAGTACTTCATGCTTTCAATAAGAGAGAAAATTAAATAAATAATTAAATTCATCAAGACATTTTGCAAAAATACTTCATGCCTTCATGCACCCAAAAAAACTTCAAAAAAAAATTTCGCCAAAAAAAATTTTACACCTAGAAAAAATTCCAAAATAATTTCGCCAAAAAAATTTCGCACCCAAAAAAACTTTAAAAAAAATTTCGCCAAAAAAGAATTTTGCACCCAGGAAAAATTCGCACCTTTGTAGGAAAAACATTTGGACTCTTGCACCTTCGCAGGAAAAAAATTTGGACCCTCGCACCTTTGCAGTTACGCTGGTTCAGAATGGTGTGTGGAATTAATCTTTCAAAAAAGAGTATTTATATAGAACTCTCGCCTGAAACATTGTGACATTATGATGAATCTTCACAAGATTCTGTCGGGTGAAGTCAAACGTTTCGATTAAAGTTTAATAAAATCTTGTCCAAGAGTTTATTAAACTCTCGCCTGAGTGTTAAGTAACCTCTTGGATGAGAGTTATAAATCTCTCGTCTGAGAGTCTTCCTTGGGTAAACTCTCGGGCGCGAACTCTCGGCCGAGAGTTTGTGCAACTTTCGGACGTGATTTTAGCCACACTGTTAAATTTAACCTATGGTGGTTTAAATTCTCGGTCAAGAGTTTAAAATTTCTCAGCCAAGAGTTTAATAAATGTCTCGCCCGAGAAATTATCTCGGCCGAGAGTTTCTGGTCAACGAAAAATGCAGAAAAATTTGTAGTTTTCAGGAACCTGCAGCTTTGGAGGGGCAGAACACCTATAAAAACAAAATGTTGTCTTTCAGACTTGGTACCATTAGATTCATCTCTGAATCTAGTTTCTAATGATGTAATATTTGTGGAGTTTCATTAAAAATTTCAATTTCTTATTAATTTTATACTAAATTGTGTCACTGTGGAATTTCACTGTTCTGAAAATTGCAGTGAATGAAAATTCAATAACTTTATGTTGGGTGTGGAGCCTGATTATCTTTTTTACTTTGTATCACAGCATTGGACCCATGTACCTTAAAAGGGGCGGCAACGCCACCCGTAATTAATCGCTGCCATGGGGGGTCTAGGGGGGGGCAGCAGCACTTTTCGGAGCCCCCCCCTGGCGGGGGTTTTTGGGGGCAGCGCCCCCGAAGCTAAAAACATATGTAAAATTGCCTTGTAAAAGTATAGTAATTTCTAGTCAATTTGGGCCATTCATTAGGAAAATGATCTGACGGTAGAAGTTATGTTTAGATTAGGGTTTTTTGCCCTAGAAGGCAACCCCTTGCTTTTATGAGGGCATTGTATTGCGGCTGTGTATTGTATGTGTATTCTCGGAGCGAGAAACAGAGAGGGAGACTGTGAGAGAGAACAGAGGATATTACAACGGATCTGATGTATGTTTTGTCTCTTCATTTTTGCTGGATAATAGAAAGAAAGGACTGGCTGTTTGGGGTGGACGTAGCCCAAACTGGGTGAACCACGTATATCTGTGTCTCTCTGGTTTTATGTGTTTTGTGTGCTTTTATTTTTCCACATATTTTATGTGTTGCATTGCTCCATAATATATAATTTTCTAACAACTGGTATCACAGCCGAAGGTATATTTGGCTGATAAACTCGCAGGAAAGAAGGGTTCCTGGTTCGAGTGGGAGTAATGGCGGACGATGGTAAGTTTAGGGTCGAGAAATTTAATGGCCAAAACTTTCCGCTGTGGAAGATGCAGATGGAAGATTATCTGTATCAGAAAGATCTGTACCTACCATTGAGCGGAAAAACAAATAAGCTGACGGCCATGACAGACGCGGAATGGAACATTCTTGATAGAAAGGCACTCGGAACAATACGGTTGTGCCTTGCAGCGTCAATTGCCTTCAATATTTCGAAGGAAACAACAACAGAGGGTTTGATGCAGACGTTGGAAAAACTATATGAAAAAACCTCGGCCTCAAACAAGGTATTTCTTATGAAAGGACTATTTAATGTGAAGATGTCGGAAGGTGGATCTGTTGCAGACCATTTAAATGAATTTAATACAGTTACCAGTCAATTAAGTTCTGTAGGGGTAAAATTTGATGATGAAGTTAGAGCTCTATTATTCTTGTGCTCATTGCCAGAGAGTTGGAATGGTTTAGTAATGGCCATTAGTAACTCTGTCTCTGGAACTAGTACATTAAAGTTTGATGATGTTGTTGGTGCTATCCTTAGCGAGGAAATGCGATGGAAAAGCTCCGGTGAGACATCATGTAATGCTTTGAGTGCAGAGTCTAGGGGAAGAAGAATGGAAAGAGGAAAGAGCTCGGGATATCGCAGTAAATCAAGGAAAGGCAGATCCAAGTCCAGATCGGGGATAGTGTGCTGGAATTGCGGAAAGAAAGGACACCTAAAGAAAGACTGTAGATCTCGGAAGGAAAAAGAAGGAGACACACAGCAAGAAAACAATCATGAAGCAAATGTGACAGGTGATGTGTTACAAGATGCTTTGATTCTTTCTTTCGAAAATGTTACTGATTCTTGGGTTGTAGATTCGGGGGCTTCATTCCATGCCACACCTGATAAGAAATATTTTCATGACTATGTTCAAGGAGATTTTGGACAAGTTCGTTTGGGTGATGATAAACCCTGTAAAATTTTTGGAATGGGTAAAGTTATTGTAAAACAACAGAATGGAAACCAATGGCTACTAAAGGAGGTAAGGCATGTTCTAGATCTGAAGAAAAATCTGATTTCAACAGGGCAGTTAGGCGGTGAAGGTTGTGTGACAACTTTCACGGATAAAACTTGGAAGGTCACCAAAGGAGCCCTGGTAATAGCAAAAGGCGAAAAGGTTGGTACATTGTATTTATGCAATGGTATTTCTAACTATGTTAATGCTTTAACTTCCAAAGGAGCAGATGCAGCATTATGGCATCATAGGCTCGGACACATGAGTGAGAAGGGAATGAAGATTCTTCACTCAAGAAATTTGTTGCCAGGATTGAAGAATGTTGATTTGGATTTATGTGAGAATTTCATTTATGGAAAACAAAAGAGAGTCAGATTTCTCAGAGTTGGGAAAGAAAAGAAGAGCGAAAAATTGGAGCTTGTGCATACGGATGTATGGGGACCTGCTCAGGTATCATCTCTCGGTGGCTCTCGTTATTATGTTACTTTTATTGATGATGCAACTAGAAAAAAATGGATTTATTGTATTCAGAATAAATCTGATGTATTTGATACTTTCAAGAAATGGAAAGCTTTGGTTGAGATTGAGACAGGAAGAAGTTGAAGTGTCTCAGATCAGACAATGGAGGTGAATATTGCAGCAAAGAGTTTGATAGGTACTGTTCAGAGCATGGAATTCGCAGAGAGAAGACAATTCCAAGAACACCACAAGAAAATGGTGTGTCAGAAAGGATGAACAGAACAATCATGGAGCGTGCAAGGTGCATGAGATTGCATGCGGGATTGCCTTTACAATTTTGGGCAGATGTTGTAGATATTGTTGTTTATCTAATAAACAAAGGGCCTTCAAGTTCCTTGGATGGTGGTATTCCAGAGGAAGCATGGACAGGTAAAAAGGTAAACTACTCTTTTTTAAAGCCTTTTGGTTGTGAGGCGTTTGTCCATATTAATAAAGAAAACAAAACAAAGCTTGAGGCAAAATCAAAGAAATGTACCTTTATTGGATATGGTGCTAATGATTTTGGTTATCACTTATATGATTATGAAAATGACAAAATCATTAGGAGCAGAGATGTAATATTCAATGAAAAGGTCTTGTATAAGAATCAGTTGAGGGAAAAGAAACAGGAAAAAGAAAGCAAGGAATACATGGTTCTTGATGAGATAACTGAAAAAGTAAAGGTGCCTGAAAATAATAATAATCAACAGTCACAGCAGCAGCAACCACCAAAACAACAACAGGCACCTCAAACACCTGAAAGTGGTGTTAGAAGATCTACCAGGATAAGTAGACCCCCTGAACGATACTCTCCTTCATTATATTATTTATTGTTGACTGATTCTGGTGAACTCGAATGTTATGAAGAAGCAATGCAGGTTGAAAGCAGGAATAAGTGGGAGCTAGCCATGGAAGAAGAGATGGACTCCTTAATGCATAACCAGACTTGGGACTTAGTCAAGTTGCCTGCAGGTAAAACTGCATTGCAGAATAAATGGGTTTACAAGCTGAAGGAAGAAGATGGAGGAAAACAGAGGTACAAAGCTAGACTTGTGGTGAAGGGGTTTGCACAGAAGAAAGGTATTGATTTTGATGAAATATTTTCTCCCGTTGTTAAGATGAATTCAATCAGAACTATCTTAAGTCTTGTAGCAGTGGAAGATTTACATCTTGAACAGTTAGATGTAAAGACAACATTTCTCCATGGAGATTTGGAGGAAGAGATATACATGCAGCAACCAGAAGGATATGAGGTAAAAGGGAAAGAAAAATTGGTGTGCAGGTTAAAGAAGAGCTTATATGGCTTAAAACAAGCTCCAAGGCAGTGGTATCTAAAATTTGACAAGTTTATGTCTGAACAAGGTTATACTAGATGTCACTCTGATCATTGTGTTTATCTAAAAAGGCAAAATGATGGTAGCTATATTATATTGTTATTGTATGTAGATGACATGCTTGTTGCAGGATCTAACATGCAGGAAATAAATATGCTCAAAATAAAATTGGCAAATTCCTTTGCAATGAAGGATTTGGGAGCTACAAAACAAATCCTTGGTATGAGGATAACTAGAGACAGGAAAAATCGCAAATTAACACTGTCTCAGAATGAGTACATAGAAAAGGTGTTGAAAAGATTTAATATGCAGAATGAAAAACCAGTTAGTACACCTTTTGCTAGCCATTTCAAACTTAGTAAGGAGATGTGCCCCAAGATCCACGAAGAAATGGAATATATGTCTAAAGTTCCATATGCATCTGCAGTTGGAAGCTTAATGTATGCAATGGTCTGCACAAGGCCTGATATTGCACATGCAGTGGGAGTTGTAAGCGGGTACATGAATAATCCAAGAAAAGAACATTGGATGGCAGTAAAATGGATTCTCAGATATTTGAGAGGTACCACAAATCAAGCATTATGCTTTGGTGGTTCAAACATTTCTCTACAAGGATATGTTGATGCAGATATGGCAGGTGATAGAGATAACAGGAGGAGCACTACAGGATATGTATTTACTGTAGGTGGAACAACTGTCAGTTGGGTTTCAAAAATCCAAAGTGTTGTTGCAATTTCAACAACAGAAGCCGAGTATGTTGCTGCTACAGAGGCTAGTAAAGAAATGATTTGGTTACAAAGGTTTATGGATGAATTGGGTAAGAAGCATGATATGGGCACACTATACAGTGATAGCCAAAGTGCTATTCATCTTGCAAAGAATTCAGCATTTCATTCCAGGACTAAACACATACATCTCAAGTACCATTTCATACGGTTAGTATTGGAAGATGGAGAGTTGAAGTTGGAAAAGATACACACTAGCCAGAATCCTGCAGATATGCTAACAAAAGTTGTAACCAGGGAGAAACTGAGAACATGCTCAGTTTCAATTGGTCTTCAAGGATGACGATGAAGATGAGAAACAACCAAATCCAAATAAGAGTCATTGTCCAGCAAATGAAGCAGCGGCGGAGTTGCCACAATCAGTCTCCAAGTGGGAGATTGTTGGGTGTGGAGCCTGATTATCTTGTTTACTTTGTATCATAACATTGGACCCCTCTACCTTAAAAGGGGTGGCAACGCCGCCCGTAATTAATTGCTGCCGTGGGGGGTCCAGGAGGGGGCGACAGCGCTTTTCGGAGCCCCCCCCCTGGCGGGGGTTTCAGGGGCAGCGCCCCCGAAGCTAAAAACAGATGTAAAATTGCCTTGTAAAAGTATAGTAATTTCTAGTCAATCTAGGCCGTTCATTAGGAAAATGATCTGATGGTAGAAGTTATGTTTAGATTAGGGTTTTTTGCCCTAGAAGGCAACCCCTCGCTTTTATGAGGGCATTGTATTGCGGTTGTGTATTGTATGTGTATTCTCGGAGCGAGAAACAGAGAGGGAGACTGTGAGAGAGAACAAAGCATATTACAGCGGATCTGTTGTAGGTTTTGTCTCTTCATTTTTGCTGGATAATAGAAAGGAAGGACTGGCTGTTCGGGGTGGAAGTAGCCCAAACTGGGTGAACCACGTATATCTGTGTCTCTCTGGTTTTATGTGTTTTGTGTGCTTGTATTTTTCCGCATATTTTATGTGTTGCATTGCTCCATAATATATAATTTTCTAACACTTTAAAATGGAAACACCCAAAAAATCAGAAAAAATCATATTGTAATTCCTCTCCCTATCTTCTTCAAAAGGGTTTTCTCATATTTCTTATTGATGATAATATTGAAAAGAAAATATAGGGCTCATATACTGTACTGAAACATCACCATTTGTTAGTCTTCGTCCATTTCAAAAAATAATAAAAAATAGTGATTTAATCTGAAAATTACCGAAAAATAGTCATTGCACTAGTGAAATCTATGTGGATTATGATGATATGGTTTATTTCCAAAAAATGAATAACCATCCCTAAAAAAGTTAGGGTTCAAAAAGTGACTATTTATGTTTTCTTGGAAATTTCAAGTATATGCAGTTAGTAAACAACAAATTTACCCCTCTATATGTCAATATTAAAAAAAAAAATGAGTATGGAGGTAAGAAAATTATCTACAAATCTTGTTTTTATGTCAAAGCGTGATTTGCATTAAAATATGAGTTTAGTGGAGTTGAAGTTGAAAAAACATAAAAAATTACAATTTTCAACATCAAAAAAAGGCAAAAAGTGTTTCCCAACTTCATGTTTTCACTCTTGGTTGTTTTACCATTGCTTGGGGAACCACTGCAATCATTGGTATTATTAGCGAGCCTCTTGACCTTTCCTTGTTTCGAGCAGTTCCATCATCACCGAAACCAATCGCTACCCTTTATACCACTGGTTCCTCTAGGAGGAGTAAGCTTTAAACTCTTTTTTTACTCTTGAAATATGAAAAGATTGCCGAGAACTTGTCCTTTCTAGCTTGTTAAAATAAATGAATTGAAGTCGTCTTAGTATATGTTTACCCCTTTTTCGGGATGAGATTGACTAATTACGAAAAAGGAATCCCTTAGTCAAACATGAATAAGAGGTTCTCTCAAATATTGTTTTCTACCTTTTCAGATTCGAGGGACTATCTATGAAAAGGGACCTTTTGAAGTTTTATTTTCCGTCTCTTTTTCAAACCCCCTAAATATGAAAAATATACCGATTTACCCCTTCTTCAGACTCATAAAATTTAAAATGACGAAGTACTTGTCACCATGATGAGACCAAGTTACTCCTTCCCAGGGCTTGTTAAAATTACTAAGATGGATTCATCCAAAAGGTGAACTTACATGCTAAGAATATGGTATCCTCTTCAATATTGCTATAAAAAATAAAGAGGTACTCACTATAAATAGTGGGGAAAAATGGAAGTAAACATGTCTTGTATTTTGTATTAATGACAACATGTCGCTCTTGAAAATGACACTTATTTGCATCTTGTGTCAGGTTTGGTTTATCCTATCTTCGTCATTTGCCTTCCTGGATTTGGGAAATCCATTTTCCTCTCATTCGATCCTATCCTGTTGTAACCATGACCATTGATACCATTTTGAGTCAAATGCTACCAAAATCCAGAGTCGTGTCACCGATATGTTCAAGAGAAGTCCTATCTGCAAGTGTCAAACTTCTCATACTTATATGAACTTTCTCTGCAACTATATTGAATCATTCCTATCTACCTTGAGAATTCATATGTTTTGTGTCGATGATATGGGAAATTTTATGGCCCTCCTTCGACATATCACTTCCTATCGACATCAGCTCATTATACAGGAATTTGATCCAAAAAATCCTTTTCAATACCTTGGAGCTTTCATCCATCAATGGAAGTTTCTTTGCATTTGACGATAGGTTCACCTCATTTGCCTTTGATCAAATGATTCTGCAAATGTTTGACTTGAACTCCCATATTCACACTTGTAGAATGTGTTGTCGTACCTTGAGGGCCACCATCATTATTGGTGGTTTCTCTCATGCTTGTTAACGATTTACCTAATTGACCAGTAATCAGGTGGTTTATACCATGTTCGACATCAACAAATCTGTTCACATGGTTAGATTTGTACATTGGATGGATCGAGACAGAGACAAATACCTTGGATCACATTTGTTCGAATCCAAGTTGCGTGGAGTATTCATGATTGTACATATGAACCCTTCTATACGGATGGCTGCGACCATGCTGTGGATCCATACATATGATCCTGTCTAGTCGGATGGCTGTGAGCATGCCATGGATCCATACATATGATCCTATCTAGACGGATGGTTGTGCCCATGCCATGGATTATTGTGTTCAGGAATATTTATTCAGAGATGCACTATCAAGAATATTTATTCAAAGATTCCATATATTGTATCATGTTTGATTTGCAGGTCTCTTGACAATGGTTTTCCAAAGTCCTTGCCTTTACTGATAAAGCTTCTCAACCATCAATTCTTATTATGCTTTCATGCTTTAGGGGGAATCTGTTACACAATATTTTGTCGCATTCCCTATTCCCTATCCGAAGTGTCGTCCTTCATGTCACTCATGCCACAAATGTTGCAAAGCGAAAAAATATGTGAAAACATATTCACCATGAATTATATGCTAAAGACATCAGTGAAGGTCAAAAAGAGAAATGCCTTGAAGCCTTCCTGCAAAATGCTTGTGAAAACCCTAATTTGTAGCCCCAACGCGATTCTCTACTGTATGGCCTCGCGCTTGGTACCCTGTGTGTAACTTGTAAACATCATTGGAATTAAAGTGAAAATTTGCACTCGTACTCTTCAGGGAGGTTCTCAAAAAATGGAGCAAAAGATTCTTCCTCTAGAAGTCTCAAGAAGGAAAGTTTGGTATCATTTGGCTGAAGATCGAGTCGATTTCTCCCATTTTGAGTCCTTGATACTACCTTTAAGGAATTTCCCCTTAAGATATGGACCTTCCTCCTTACTTTATGGATCCTTAACCTCTCCATATTCCCTATAAATGAATTCCATGCCTTCTCCAAATGGTTGGTCATTGTTGGTTGGCTTTCTAGTGCTAGAATGCGCCCTAAACGCTATCAAAATTCCAAGAAGAAGAAGTGATTGAAGTCTTTTTATTGGAATTTAAAACCCATCCTGAAGGAGGTCTCCAACATCAAGGCACCAGTTGTATGCTTCCCTCTTTAATTTATCAATAATAAAAAGAATGTTTTACTTTCCATAAGATTTTCAATGATTGGTTGCTTAGTATGATGCTCCTTAAGCTGTAATATGGTTTACATTAGAATGAAATATAATATGTTTTCTTTGTTTGTCATTGTTTGATCTCTCTTGCAGGTATTCGTGCGTAAAGGAATAGCGAGGAGCGATCTTAGAAGTGAGGAGATCATGATTGACATCAACAAGTAACCGCATAGGGGTGAGGTACGCCATCTTCCTCTCTCATGTCACTCTGGTTTAAGCTAGGAGAGTTTGCTTGATTTTGTCTTGTTTGTTACTATACCCACTCATTGGGCTAGAGGGATTAATTCTATCCATAGAAGGGATTTCCTGGTTAGCAAGCTATATTCAGCCTCAAAGGGAAAGCAAGCATCTGGTGGGAAAATGTGAAGCGGGTCAGAGAGACCAGGACAAAAGAGTTGAATTGGAATGAATTCAAGAGAATCTTCAAGAAGAAGTATTTGTTAGAGTGGTAATATGAAAATAAGCCCAAGGAATTTTATGAGCTAAAGATGGGAATGATGACAGATGAGGAGTATACAACCAAGTTCTTGGAGCTATTGAGGTATGTACCATATCTTAAGGATGAAAAAGCTAAGGTTCATAGATTTTTTAGTGGATTTCAATTAATATTTAGAGATTGGATTGAGTATGATGAGCCTCAATCACTTGCGGAAGTCATTGGGAAATTGAAGCACTATTATGAGCAGTTAAAGCATAAGATCAAATCTCAATAAGGTTGGAAAGGGAAAGACAAAGCTAAAGGTAAATGGCAGATGAAAAGAACAAGGCCTCAAAATGCATAAGATAAAGAGAATGTTGCACCTTAAAAGAAGTTCAATGTAGTTAAATAGGGACATGGGTCAAATCCTGGAGGGAAACAAAATAAAGGTGATGGTATAAGATGGTTGCAGTGTCAGACATGTGGTGAGGAGCATCTTAAGAGGGATTGTCCACGAAATTAGGGTGGTAGGCCCAAATTCACTAAAAAACCTAAAGAGCCGAGTCATCCAAATAAATGAAAGAGGGATGGGTCCTAACCTTAGTGAAGCTAGGCTTGAGCAGGGGTTGGTGTAAGGAAGTTGGTTCAGGCCTAAAAGGACTAACCCTCATCACTTGTGGGCATGAACTTCGTGTATTGTCGATTTTGCCCAAAAATTATGGCCATTGAATTGAGGAGGGAAACAACACTAATAGAGTGTTGGGTCACAAGTTGTGACATGTTATAACATGGAGTAGAGAACCATCGAGGTCTAGAGGAGGACAATGTCCTGCACGTTGTTGTTTATTTGGGATTACAGGGAAGTGAAATTATGTTCCTGCAAAATTAAGGTAAGGAAAACTAGGTTTCCATGGGCCCATAACCCACAAGAATTCATAATTAAACCATCCAAGGATCAAATTGATAGACCCCCAAAATTGGCCTTCATCAATAGGTATTAGAGCAAGGAAATATTTCCTATAGGATGAAGGAGAAAAACTTCCAGTTGTGGTTGGGTAGAAGTTGTGCATATATTCCACAACCACAGTTGTGGGTATAATTGTCAAGAGAGGCGAGTAGTGTGCAACAGCCAGAGGAGCATCTCAGAAACTCGATAGGTTCCAGAGGAGATGAACCTAACATACCAAAATAATAATCCATATGAGAGTGCTTGGTGAGTTGTCAATAGAGGTTTGGGTGCAACTCACTACTGTGTATGAGTTGAAGCTCACTGATACATGAGGAGAGAGAAGATTGAGTGAATAAGAATGAGGGGCAACAATGAAGGCACATGGTTTGAAGATCATGAATATTTTTCAACATGGGAGTATGATGCAGGGGCATATTAAACCCCTCCCCAAATTGAATTCGATTTATGGAAGCCTTCGAATGAACATTGTGGAAATCATAGAAAGATGACATTGTATCTTTTATTTTATGTAATTTTTAATTAATTAGTAGTCTCTAGAAGGTGCAATGTGGCACGATACTATTATTCCTCATGTTTTTCTAGGGTTATTTTATTAAAATTGTATAAGCATCCTGTAAATGTCAAAGGTGATCAAACCATGTAAAATCAGGTCGAGAAGGTGACCAATGCAATGTAAGAATCTGACTGAGTGTGTTAGGCCATGAGAAGCCATATATGTAATTTTTTTATATTTTGAATCTAGGCTCTAAGAGGGCATACTGCATAATTTCCATTATATAGCTTGTGATATTTTTTAGAATTTTTTTCCAGTTTTCATATGTTCTATGAAGTGGGTATCGTGTTTTATCCAATAGCCATGAGAGTTGATTAAGGGTTCAAGGCCTCATTTTGTGTCGAAAGGTGGGATGATGAGGGTAGATCTCGACTTTTTCCAAGTACTGTTGTGAAGAGTGACTTGGTGAGGAGTATTAAAATTGTAAGTCGGGATCCGAGACTGATCTGAATATGGGAAAACTTTTTATTGCTATCCAATCTCCCTCATTGATATTAAAATGTGTTTAAGGATCAGATCATGTTAACCATTTGTGAAGGGGTGTATGTGTGTAGTTTCATGATCAATTTACGAGTTAATTAACAATTAAAAACTCATTTATATCAAATTAAATGCATAGATACAACTCACAACAATCACATAACACAATGAATGATGATGGAGTTCACCCCTCCTGGGCTACATCTCCATGGACCTGCTTTAACTAGCTAGGCCCTCCTGGGATTATGAGTAAAATGTCTTATTACAAGAACCAGTATTGCTCCAATGGATTTTTTTGACTATTCCATTGGCTTCAAAACACTCAAATACCCCAAAAATGACTATCCAATCTCTGAATATGGTTACTATCTCCTCTAGTCTTGACCTCCAATCCGGGTGGCCATGGGCTTGTTTAATCTCCAAAACGACAAAGCACATTCAGCTGTGCTCCAACGCCTCTATAAACTATACCAATGTGTTTAGAGCATGAAATACATCAAAAATTGACTATTCGTTTGCTCCATTTGGCCTTCAACTGATCTGGGCATGGCCTTCCCTCCTAGTGGCCCTAAGCTTCAAAATTCTTCAAGTGACCAAAAACACATGTAGATGAGCTCTATTGCATCTGAAAGTTGTTCCAATGGATTCAAAGCATGCCAATCTACTAAGAATGACTATACTTGAGAAAACATTGGTCGAAAATTGACCAAGATAGGCCTCATTAAATTTTTCCTTAGATTCTGCCTCTAAATCTGGAAAACTGCCAGTTAGCTCCACAGAATCTGGAAGTGGCGCTAAATTTGGGGAATACGACAAAATTCCTGCCAACTTAAGTGCTAGATTAATTAGGATATAAGCATGCACTTATTGGTGCTAAGTGTGCATTAATCAGATTTAGTGTTGGGCGCCTAAATCGAGGTTATGTGGCAGGTTCATGTGGAGAAGGCAGGCTAGCCCCCTCCACTCCGCCATCCAATTCCAGTGCAAATCAAATGGAATTTTTGTGCCTTATTTTTCAAATATGATGTCTATGGCATGTTGGTAAATGGTTTGAGTGGTATGTGGGAGGTCACGGGGTCGAACCCCGACCTCGCCCCTCCACAATGTTACATTTATTACGTATTCACCATAGGTTTATTAAAATGTAATACCGCTGTATATTAAAAACCAACATTCATGTGATATATTAAAAATTGGAACTTTGGGTTTAATTAAACAATATATATGGAATATATATTAATTAGTAATGTTGGATATATATATATATATATATATATATATATATATATATATATATATATATATCCAACATTACTAATTAAAAAAATAATTCCAATACATAAAAAATTGATGAACCCACATTCAACCTTGCACGATACTAGGTGATTTTTACCTTCACAAACCAAACTGGTGAATCCCACAGTGACACTTGTCACATCCCATTGGACAAAAACCGAAGAATATTCTCTTCATGTTGAATGGACTGCCATTTCATTTGTTGTACTTGTTCTGCAATATTTTAAAAAAAATTTGTGTGTTCTGAACGACAATCAACAGACCATAACTCCTTCATCCGAACTCGGTTTTCAACGAAACGAGTTGCGTTGAATTCATTGCGATGGGAAGTTTGCTTTTGTTCTAGTTTGGTGCAATTATAAGCACCTTCATTTTTGAGCTAATTTTTGCTCCTGTTCCAGATTCTAATCACTCCTTCCCACTGACATGCTTTTGGACACACAAAAGTTGGTTATCTCATAAGAGCTGAACTCTCTTCTATTTCCCAAGTTCTATAATCTTGATTCTAATTGGAGAAATCATCATGACAACCACTTCTGTCACTAACATGCCTTGCCTTGCCTTGCAAATGGCTTGGCTCTTCAACCATTGTTCTCCTTTTGCTGCTGACCCAATCCAACACTTGTTGGCTGCTTGCTGATATAACACTTTTTTTGTACCAAATCAATTCCTCGGTGCCTTCCTGTTGAGAATCATGTTCCTCCTTTGCAATGAGTGAACTACAACAATTAACTTATAACATCAGTAAAAATAAGAAAAGAAATGACCATTATTTTACCTCCACGGTTCCAAATTCCACATCTAGAAGAAGGCATTCGCCATCTCATTTTCTTCTTGGTGTCAACACATAAAATTGTCTACAATGGTTGCAAATTTTTCTTGGCATCTTGTCACAAACAACACATCATGCAAGAAACAACTTGATGGCATATCCTCTTTCTCCTTCAAAGCAACCAATTTCACATCATGTAAACATCGCCATGTACTCTCACTTATTGGTGTCAAAACTTATCGACCAAACACATGTCGAAAAAAACATGCCTGTTCAAAAAACTGACTCTCAAGTCAAGCATAAGCATGTAGAACAACCTGAAAATTATTTTCTCAAACAAAAAGAATTCCACATTTCATGAAACACTTCATCAACATCTCCTTTTAATATTTTGAGACAAAATCAACTTCTTCCAAGTCGATATGACATGCATGCAACGCACCATCGACCAACACAATTCAACACTCGTGCATGTGCAAATGATCAACACTCTCAAGTTGACAACAAACATGTTAAACAAGGCAATCGACCAACACATGTCAATTACTCATGCATGTTCAAGCACAATGAAACCATCAAAATTCCACTTTTCATACACACAAACTCTCATACATGTATACAATTCTTCAACTCTCTCACAAGTACAATCATAGGTACAAGAATCCCATTCACATGTACATGTAATTAAGTTGAAATGAACAAATTTTGCTGCAATAAAGTGAGTCAAAATACTCCACTTTCAATCAACTTCTTGGCGTAAACATGCAACATGCATTCCATATGAAAAGAGACACATCAATATCAAAAGACATGCAAAGCCTTAATTGGATAAGAAATCTAACCATTTCTTACCAAACCATTTCAATGGTGCTTATTTCAACTGCACATCATCATCATGCGAGTCATCATGACCCACATCAATTATGGAATCTTATTTTCCATTCTTGCCATTATCTTTCTCCACCTTCTTCAAATATCGTGGATGACATGCTGAATACAAAGTCCAACACTTGTCTACAAAATGATCTTGATTATGCCAATGAGTGCAAAACAACTGCCTTTTCTTTTCAGCATGGTTTGCTTTGTCTTTGGCTTTCTGCCTCCTTTTCTTCAAAATTTTGTTGTGCATGGCTATCTTCTTCCAACACTTTGAAAAATTATGGTTATCCAAACCATAAAAGGAACATCCAAACTTTCTCCAAATCTTATGTGAGAATTTTCCATGTTTATCATAAACAAAAGAAACTTGATTAAAAGAAGATTTATACCTTGAACATTCACCTTTGTCACCTTCTTGAGGAGGTGAATTTGATGAGGTAATGGCTCTCTTCGGAATTCCAACAATGCATTCAATGACTGTAGAGATTTCAACATCCTCTTGTTCACCATTCTCATTAGCTGCATGCTTATGAGCACCTTCTTGCAAAGTGGGTGTAAAACTTTTGCATTCCTCATGAACACAATCTTCACAAGCTTGAGGTAATGAACATTAAATGAAAATCCTTCTTGGAACACCTTCATGTGACTCCTTGGCTTTAGAGATTTCTCCATCATGTTTTCCATAACCAAGACCCAAATACTTAGGCCTTTCCTCAATAACAATTGGATCAAAAATGCCTTGTGCATGTTTTCTTAACCCTTTACCTTCATACCCCATATTCATCAATAATTTGGACCCTATTCCTCTAGTGCGTCTTTCAAAAGTACCTACACATTCATTTTGAGAGGAAATTGAAGATAAACTTGAATTGCATACCTCTTTTTCAAGCACATGCTTGGCTAAGGCTTCCTTGGAAACATGGACCTAAGGCTCCATCTCATGCATCTTTTCAAGTTTTTCATTTGCAATATGGAGCCGAGTCTCCATCTAATGCATATTTTAAAGAAGTTCTTGATTCTCCTCCTTCATGGAAATCAACTACACTTGAAGTCTAATGCTCTTATCTTCATACTTCTCTTGCATCCTATCAATCATGATGTAGAGCTTCCAGAACATTTCTTTATGAAATAGTTTTTGTAAGGAAGATAAAATATAAGCATCACTTAATGAAGCTGCCATTACACCTACAATGCATACAAATATTCTTTGCTGTGATTTGAGATTTCAGATCTCAATTTTGACCTTCTCCTTCACACATAAACTTGTCAAAATGTTAAATTCTCCTTGCACAAATTCAACAACCAATAACTAACCTTGGCTAAAATGAGCTAAAATTTTTCTCTGATACCAACTTGCTCTGAATATGGGAAATTTTTTTATTTCTATGCAAGCTCCCTCATCAGTCTTAAAATGTGTTTAAGTATCGACTCATGTTAACCATTTGTGAAGAGGTTTATGTGTGTAGTTTCATGTGTTTTTCAAGATCAAATTATGAGTTAATTAACAATTAAAAACTCATTTACATCAAATTAAATGTATAAATGTAACTCACAAAAATCACATAAGATAATGGATGATGATGGAGTTCACCCCTCCTGGGCTACATCTCTATGGACTTGGTTTAACTAGTTAGGCCCTCTCGGGATTATGAGTAAAATGTCTAGTTACAAGCACTAGTATTTCTCCAATGGATTTTTTGACTGTTCCATTGGCTTCAGAACACTCAAACACCCCAAAAATGACTATCCAATCTTTGAATTTGGTTACCAACTCGTCTAGGCTTGACCTCCAATCCCATGGCCATGGGTTTGTTTAATCTCCAAAGTGACAAAAGCACTTTCAGATGTGCTCCAACACATCTATAAATTGTACCACTGTGTTCATAGCATCAAATACATCAGAAATTTACTATTCATTCACTCCATTTGGCCTTCAAATGATTTGGGCATGGCCTTCCCTCCTGGTGGCCCTAGGCTTCAAAATTATTCAAGTGACAAAAAACACATGTAGATGAGCTCTATTTCCTCTCCAAGCTGTTCCAATGGATTCATAACATGCCAATATACTAATAATGACTATCCTTGAGTAAAAATTGGTCGAAAATTGACCATGATAGGCCTCATTAAGGTTTTCTCTAGATTTTGCCTCTAAATCTGGAAAACTGCCAGTTAGCTCCACCAAATATGGAAGTGGCGCTAAACTTGGGGAATCCACCGAAATTACCACCACCTTAAGTCCTGGATTAATTAGGAGATAATCATGCAATTAATGGTGCTAAGTGTGCATTAATCGCATTTAGTGCTGTGCACCTAAACTAAGGTTGTGTGGGCAGGTCATGTGGAGGAGGCGGGCTGCCCCCCTTCGCTCAGCCATCCAATTTCGCTGCAGCTCAAATGGAATTTTTCGCGCCTTCATTTTCAAATATGATGTCTGTGTCCTATTGGTAAATGGTTGGAGTGGTATGGGAGAGGTCACAAGGTCGAACCCCGACCTCGCCCCTCCACAACATTTTTGCATATATTACAACTTACCATATTATAACCCTTTGGAACACATTTTGATATTTGCATATGGACATACGCTCCTTCAACGAACTATGGTATTATAATTTGATATTAAATACCAACATTCATGTGATATATTAAAAATTGGAACTTTGGGTTTACTTAAATAATATATATTTGGAATATATTTTAATTAGTTTGGATATATATATATATATGAATGATTAATAAAAAACATATAATATATTAAAAATATACCCCAAATATCGGCCTTCATCACTAATCATGCATAATCTAGGAAATGGCTCCCTTCCAAAGGAGAAAGATAAGGAAAACATCATGAAAATAATTAAGAAAATTGTTGAAGACATCCCATCCAAAGTATATTTCCATGTCCGAATAGACTTCAACAGAGAATTATACAAATATGATAATGAAGGGTGTAAATTAAAGATAGGTGAATTCAATATTAATGGGCAAATAATGCCAGCTATAATGCCCTAATGGTAGATAAAGTCTAACTAAATTTTTTTAGTTAAATTTTTAATACAAGAAAATATAAAAATGGAAAATTGGGGGCCCCAAGTGACTTCATAGCAACCTTGAGGAAACACATGCATGTAGACAAGCCAACCCTTAAATCCCACAATATTTCACAAACCATGGCAATCAAGGTGATGGAAATTCAAAGCTCAACGCACCCCACCTTACAAATACGGTCACATTGATATGTTATTATGATTCAAGAGGGAGAAATTATGAAGTGTTATGGTGTACATGACCCCATTGAATGTGGGACTTTATTGTGGAGTTGGCTTGTGGTTATCATTCCGCCACCCTCCCTTGAGCCTAGCATTTTGGTTTCCTAATTTGGAAATTGAGTTGTAGAAGTTGGGCATATTCGGTGAATAGTTTATGATGACAATAATTATTTTCGGTCTTGGAAGGGAAGTCCTCAATGACCTTCTCCTTTCAATAAGAATTATTTAAAGGAATAGTTTTAATGAGAATTTAGAAGGGGAATGACCCTCTAAGAACATTTTTCTGAAGAGGAATGTAGGTGAAGTGTCATAAATTGGATGCTACTAGTGTGCTATGGGAATTGTTCGGATGGGAGAATGATTTTTATCCTACTTGCAAGATTGTGAAATCATTTTTCTGCTATTGTGAACTTCGTTTTTGGGATTGTCATCTACAACGTAGTTTCTGTGGTTGGAAGGGGAAGTCTTTCAAGCGCTGGAATTTTCTTGATCTTTCCTGTGAGATTATGAAAGAATCTCTCTACTTTTGTGACCTCTGTTTTTTGGATTTCCATCTCTAGTGTAGTTTGTGTGGTTTGAAGGGGAATTTTTCCTAGTAAATAGTATGTCATGGGGGATGGTGGAGCTTGGATAAGGCTTGCAATTTGTTTGTGAGTGACCTTGGTGCTGTTGAGGAGGTGCGAGGCCACATTTCCCCTGTGGCGCATTTCCTACAAAATCATAATTTATTTGGCCTCAGAATGGACCATATGATGCTTGTTAGACAACCGCATAAAGCATAATAGTGTTGAAAATGCAAAGTCCTTTTAACTGAACTTTCCCAATGAGTGAATGTTATTTATTTAGACCTATTGGCAATCATATTAAAATAAAATGATCAATGGACCATAATTTCCAATGAGCTAGATGATATTCAAGGATTGAGCTAGATGATATTCAAGGATTGAAGTTAGGAGTAGGCTAGCATGAAGATGAAATGGATGCTCTAAGAAGGGTGCTTTAGGATCTTAAGGACCAGATGAAGAGCCTGAATCTCAACTTAAGTGACTTAGCCAACTCAAACACTCTAAAAACTATTGATTTCCCGAACTTAAAAGAACCTTTCTAAGATAAAAATAGGTTAATAGTCATGGAAGATTTAATAATCAACTGGTAATGTTATGTTTTGTAAATTTAATTTTTTTCTTGAGGAAATTTTGTAAAGTACTCACCTATAAAACCCCTATTTTTGTTGCTTAGATATATTATATTTAGAAAAATCATGTATTCTTATTGGAAAGGAGAAAACAAGTGGAAAAAATTGATGAATTACCTATACAATGCATCATGTATTCGCTACAAACAAATCACATAATTATATAGTATAAATACTCTTTCAAGGATATATATATATATATGTATTCAACTATAGTTAAAAGGTGAACCCTAGCTGCACCTGCAACAATGGTGGATTATATGGGGGATTACTGCATGGAATGAGGTTTTTGATCGCAATGGAATGCATACGGACTGGTGCTTGGGTTTGGTGTTCATAGTTATCACAAGCCCCGAAAACCCGACATATGGGTGATTATTAAAGCTGTCTGCACTCTCTAGACCCCAGCTGAGATGACATGCGGTTATAAATGACATGTTACGCTTTCCTCAAAACCCTCCAAGACTGTTATAGGCGGTTGGGGTTGTTAATATGCAGAGGCCACGAATATCCCGGAACTCCATTTATGGATGAGGAACAAGTTGACTACTCCTAAGATACGTTGGATTCCTCATAGGTTTGGGTTGATTTCACACATCAACAGGTAGTTCGGCCACCCCCGGATGACATGCATTGTTCGAATGCACAGGTGGAACAAGGGTTTACCGACATTGAGGTTGGCGAGTCCTCTCATGGTCAACTAGGGTTTAAGGTCCCTAACCATGCGATTACAGAGAGCTTCGAAAATATTAACCTGGAGGCACAGGAAATGCTCTCATTAGAGGAAATTTCGACCTAAAAGTGGCCTCCTAAGGAAAAATAATAAAATAATAGTTAAAATAATGAAATAAGAGTTATTAATTTTGGAGGGAAAACAAGAAAACTACATTTTAAATTGTATTTTCAGCTTATCTCCTTATAGTTTTTCTCAAATTTCAAGTTTAGACAGTCATTAGATGTGAAATTAAATACCACATCCAACGATTACCTTTTATGCATACTTTTGAGAGGATCCACATTGATAAAAATTGCAGATACATTAAAAAACATGTTAAAACACGTTTTTTTAATATATCTGAAATTTTTATCCAGATGGGTCTTCTTAAAAGTATGCATAATGGGTACTCATTGGATGTGGAATTTAATTCTGCATCTAATGAGTGTCTAAACTTGAAATTTGAGTAAATCTGCCAGGAGATAAGCCAAAAGTACAATTAAAAAAAGTAGTTTTTGTTCTTTTCCCTCCAAAATATTTACATGTACCTCTTTTTAAATTTAAAGCATTTTAATTGGTTTACATAATGACGTGAAAATTACATGAAAATTTCATGGGCACTTTTAGGCTGAAATTTCCTCTAATGCTTTCTCTATTCTGTCGCCATCAGTGATTAGACTGTGGGAATAACAACCTCTTCTTCCTAAGGAGCCACTAGTACATTTGGCAGAAATTCCGACACTTGGTTCCGACACTTTTGACCAAATGTCAGAAATTTCCCCAAATTTTTTCAATCCCACCCGAAACCGTCGCTATACCAACGTCTAGAGAAACGTGTCGCAATACCGACACTTAGATAAAGTGTCGCAATTGCGACGTTTGGAGGAAGACGTTGCAATTGCGACAATATGCCCCAAAGCGTCGCTATTGAGACGGCTGCCTCCAAACGTCGCAATTGTGACACAATGTCTAAGTGTCGCAATTGCAACATTTGGAGGCAGCTGTCTCAATAGTGACGCTTTGTTTGCGACACAATGTCTAACTGTCGCAATTGCGACATTTGGAGGCAGCCGTCACAATAGCGACGCTCTGGCCGCCGTCGGTATAACGACACTTATATGCAATAAACGATAGTTATATGCCTTTGCAAAAATGGTCGGCTTACAAAGCAGCGCGAGGAGTAGTTAATGGAGGCACCTTTGCGATTGCGCATAATTTGGAGAGAAAATAGTAATAATGAGAGAGGCTCCTTTAATTACGTCTTTGATTTGTGAAGGTATGGATTGTCCAGCCTGCAATTCTATGCTGTCGAGAAAGACTCGCAATCCTCTGGAAACAAGACTGTTGTGAAGATGCCTGGCGAAGAAACGGACATCGGGTTCACGACTGTTGATGAACACATCGTAGTCCGGCGAAGAAGGCACCAAGGAGGGTATTCTCAGTGAATGAGGGATGTTGAAATATTAATTTCAACTACCCTATCCTCTGGCCGCTTTCTAAAATTGATGAACAGTCAATTTTCGTTTTGAAATCACAGTCTCTGCACACTTAAAAACAGAGCGCTGTATTGTTTTGGAAACAGAGAAATTTAATAGTAAACGCGGGAGATTTTAATTCAGAAGAACGTGGTCCCACAGACCATAGACCAAATCAGCCATCCACGTGGAAGCAGGTGATTCGATCGCGTTATTTTTTGGCCCGCCTACATTATGGAATTCCGGACTCGAAACATTATAGGGTGGAATTAATTGGATTTTCACGTCACAGTTTTCCTTCGTACGCAAAGCCAAAAAATGGACCCGAATTTTTATATGGCGTATTCTATGAATTTTTCGCGTCACAAATTAGGGTGACATCAGAGGCTATTTTGGAACAGCTAATTTGTGATTGAAAATTAGGTTTATTTTTTTTGAAAGTCCTGGGACAGTATGCAAATATAGTTTTATTAATATTTTGTTATAAGTTTTGTTTCACCGCTCGATAGTTATTTAAACCATTGGTTCATATATAACATATGCACAAATATTTCACTTTGGGCATTTGTAATGTAGACCCCACGAGAATCACTTTAAATAGGTACACATATACATTAGACAGCTTTAAAAGTTTTGAGGATTGCACCCGTGCAATTGTTTGTTGTTTATAAGATTATATGATACATGTGAGATAAAGGTTTATTATTTATCATATATAAATAAATTTTTATCAATATTGTAAATTTACACTTTTTATGAGAGTGATGTTATAAAGTAGAATTCATAAATATCTCTTTTTAATCCTCATTTTACTCCATGAATATGTTTGGAAATGAAATGTTCATATCAGATTAATTTTCTCCTAACCTATGTATCGTCAATATTGTACATTTACATTCTTAATTATGAGGTGATGTTATAGGTAAATCCATGAATATCTCCTTTTAATCTTCATTTTTACTCCCATAAATATGTTTGGAAATGAAATTTCAATAGATTAATTTTCTTGCTATTATATGTTTTACAAAGATATGGTAAGGAATTCTCTCTTGTTCTTCTTAGAAATAATTATATATATAATCAAAATAGATTAAAAAAATTATATGAGAAAATTATTAATTCATCAATATGTGTGTGTGTGTGTTGTGAGAGAATTATTTTCATAGTTCAACTTAATGGTTCATTATATAATCATGTGATCATCACCAATGATATATCTTAAAAAGCAACTGAAAATCCATGTGTACAAAATCGATGTATACTCTAGAGAGTGGTTCTCATATCACTATGTAAATTGTTGGATCCTACTTCAACAAAATTATAAGATAAACTGTAATACACATCATATATGCACCATAACAATTGGTACAGGGTAAAACCCACCTGCCACACCTTTGTACTCGATCCAATTTTCTCTGTCAACTCTTCTAGCTGTGGGAGTTTCCTTCAAATATCATAATACTCCCAAGGCCTGTTATCACCCTAGTAATTCTCAGGTTGTGGGATAGGGATTTTTGTAGTTAAGAACACCAAGGGTAACCAAGAACCACTTTGGGAATTCAAGATCTAGCCTTCTTGAACTCTAGAGAGGGATCTCTCCGTATGATTTAGCTTTGTTTTAGTAATAGATATTAGGCTAGCTATGATTGTGTATTTGGGTTTGATTTTAAAATATTGGTGGGAATAAAGAGATTTCAAGGTAAACGAGAAGGATCTACCAGAATATTGGGCAATGGAGTCAAATCTCTAGGCAAGCAGAACTAAGAAATAAGGCTCAGAGATGCAAATGTGCTAAGGGCAAGATAGGTGACCTTCTAAGGCTATGTGTAGGCTTGATTTGATGGAGTGGATGGAATCTGAGAAAAAGGGCACTTAAGAATCCTTAAGCTACAGATAAGAAGATTGAAGAAGGGAATCTAACTGGGAACCGTAGAACTGCCCATAAGGTTTTACGAACAGGATATTACTGGCCTACCATCTTTAAGGATGCCAAAAAATTCGTGCAGGCCTGTGATAGCTGCCAAAGGGCAGGATGCCCTGGGCAGTCTAATGAAATGCCTTTGAACCCTCAACTAGTGATTGAACCATTTGAATGCTGGGCACTTGATTTTTTTGGCCCTATTAGTCCTCCCTCAAACCAAAAAACATACATCCTAGTTGCAACCGAATATGTCACTAAGTGGGTCGAAGTAGAGGCACTTTCAAAAGCTACAGAGGACTCTGTAGTACAGTTTCTTTTCCAAATCTTTGTGCGCTATGGTCTCCCAAGGGACATAATCACATATGGAGGACCATAATTTGTAGGTAATAAATTAGCTGAAACATTGCAAAACTACCACATTCAGCACAAGATTACAACTCCATATCACCCACAGGCCAATGGCCAAGTAGAGAGCACGAACAAAGTAGAAAACATTAAAATGCCAAGTAGAGAGCATGAACTATAGTTGTCTTGAGAAATTTTATTCACACTGAATACTTTGAATTGTGAAGTATTTATACAAAAAAATGTTTACAAAATATCTCAGGAATTGAGATGATGTTTTAATCAAAAATAGGAAAGAAAACTTAAAAAGAGGGACAACTACAAAACAGTTTGCAAGTTGTTACCTTTTTACAAGCAAAAATAGAACTAATTATTCTAATTTGAACTGATTGTTGTTGTACTGAAATTTAACCCTGTATTTTTATCGTTTGAGGTAACAGTAAAAAATGAATTTGCAAGTGAATTTCCTGTTTTTTATCCATTAAATTCACAGCAGATCTGTGAATTCTTGCCACTTTTCTGCAGAGGGGATCTTCATAGTCTTCAATTTTATGTAACTTTCATCTGCCTCTGTATACTTGGCAAAGTTAGGCTTTATAGTGAACATATGCCTGATCTCATTATCTAAAAAGAACAGATTTTCAAAATACTGAAGAAGTATTCTGCCTGTTGGTGATCCTTGAGGCAATTGTTGTGTGGCTTTCTCTTTTGCATGATTTCTGATTTTTAGATCATAATCTTTCTGAGGCATTAACTTGTCATTCAATGCGTGAATATCAGGCAAACCTGCTTCTGACAATGTTTTGTATTTGGCTAAAAATCTTGAGATGGATAAATTCATCTCTTTACACCGGTCCTCCAGATTAGTCATTATGTTTCTTTTGTTCAGGACCTTTTTGATTTGAAGAATGGTTTATGTTCTATCAAAAATTTTCAATTCTTCCAAATCTTCCCTGGTTTTACTGTTTAAAAAAGCTACGAGTTGGATTGCTTGGGCTGGTTTTTTGTCAATTTCCCTCTTAGTCTTGTCAATCTCTGCACTAGCAACTTGAAGTAACTCCCTCTGTTCATAAATTATCTGAATTGAAGGCCATTGAGAATGAATGCCATCAATAATTTTGGTCCATAAATGACTTTTTATAAAGGCCACTTGATCTGTAAGATTTACTTGTGCTTGCAGAATCTTTACCTATTCTTGTAGTCGATCAGCCCTTTGCTCATGTCCTCTAGAAGTAGTCAAGGCATCATTTTTGGATTTTCCAAATTTTTAATAGTGCCTCTCAAACTAAGAATCTCTTTATCTTGGTCTTGTGGTGTGGTCCTCTGTGAGGATGAAGAAGAAGAGGCAGAGATTAGAGAAGTAATTGGCACTGCAGTTGGCAGTACTCCGTTCGGTGCCAAGTGTTCTGCCAAAGTAGATGGTATAGCAGTGTTTACAGTGGGGATCACTGTAGGAATGACCATTGGTTGTGATTTTCTTAGTTCTTCATTATATTTCATTAAAGCTTCTATTTGACTTTCCATTGTTTTTATCTGACCTGTCATTTGATGTACAAGCTGCTTTAAATCATCATTCTCTGTTTTTTGCTGTAGAATTTCTTTTTCTTGAGAGTTTTCACTCTGAGGCAACTTCAACTGTTTTCTAAGAGCAGCTATATCCTCATTTTTCTATTTAATTAAGACTTTTTCCCCTTCAATGTTGGTTGGGTCACCCCATGCTTCAATCACTATATCTTCTAGTGCTTTTATTCTTAAATTATTAGCATACAGTGAGGCTTTGTCCAACCTCATTTGATTTTGGAGGTTGAGCACTGTTTTCTCAAGCCTAATTGATTTCATAGTTTTACTGACAATTTTGGAATATAGCATTTCGGTATTGCTCCTATGAAATTCAATTTGATCTAATTCATGAATGGCATCTGCATCCAGTTCAAGATCTGTTTTGGAATAATCTGCCACTGATTTTGGCTTAGCCACTGTAGGCTTCAAGAATGACATTACCAATTTATTGGATGAATAATCAAATGCTGAAAGAAGCATGTCTTTGTTTCCAGGCTTTTCCTTAAGAAATCTAGAATGAGCTTGATTCTTGAGCTCTTCATTCTTCTCTTTAATCTGTTTGAATCTGATCTGAATCTCTGACTCTGTATTGTCAGTTTCCTGAGAAGAAGGAGGCAAATCGACAGTAGCTTGGTTTTCCTTCATGACTGTATCTTTTTTTTGTGTTCCAATTTTTACATTTTGAAGCTCTTCTAATGTTTGAGTGACTATTCTTGTTGCTTCATCATTTATATCAATATTTACAACCTTATCCTTTTCTTCTTCTGTTGACTTGCTTCTTTTACTATAAGGAGTTCTGAATTTTATGTCCTCAATAGTCTCAGCTATGAAACTATCTCCTTCTCTGTCTCTTTTATGTACATTATCAGTATCTTTGCTTGTAGAAGCCACATGTACTGTCTGTTCAATCTGTTTGCCTTTGCCCCTGTCTACCTGTATGTACTCCCTGTGAATCATCATCAAATAAGGTGTTTGGCTCCCATTCAATTTTATTTACATATCTTTCAATATGGGGCTTAGGATCATGCAAGTAAACATGCAACTTAAATTTTACCCTTATTGCACTCAAAATACCTTGTGGGTCATACTTCCATGTAAAACTACATGGGAACTTATACTCTTTAAGTTTGACATTTATCTCATTGGCAGCTTCTCTGTTATTCACAATGAATGGCCCAATTTGATTTTTCAGCTTAAATTGGGTCTTTTTCTTGAAAGCTATGAAGTTGATTTCATCTACATTCAATAGTTGTCTCAGATATTCTAAAGCAAATATTCTTGTAGTAACAAATCTGGGTAACTTATATGGGGCCAGGGATGAGCCATACACTCTAATTTCTGTATGATTTTTATATAAATACCAATCTCCAGTTTTGTAGCTCTCTGATAACTGCATAATTCTTCTTGTCTCATCATTGATCCTAGGGATCTCCTCCTTTTCCAAGAGATACATAGCAGGGGCTATAAATGAGTCATTGAAATCTGTAAAACTATACTCTTTGTTCCATTTCCTTAGAATAGATGACCAAAATACTACTGATAGAACTTTTCCTTCTGCATCCACTTTCTGACATTCAATTGGAAACTTATCTGTTTGATAATATAGGAAGAGGTGTAGTAGATAAGAGGAGTATCTGAAAACTCCTTCTTCTAATAATTTGGATAACTGATAATGCATATTATCAGCAATACATCTAGCAAAATTGAACTGAATGGATGGTGATTGACCAGGGTTTAGAGTTGACAGAAAACCTAGGATAGCCACATCAGTGAATTCATCACTGGCGTATCCTAGTATGAAGGAGAGCATTGAGACAATCTGTCTAGTTTCATCTGGGAAATCAACGGTGTCGAAAGGAGGATTTAACTTAGGAATATCAACTTGATTTGGACAAAAATTCTGGTATGTTTTGAATCTAGCATTGAAATCCAAGTCAAGATATAGTTGGGTTAAATCTTCTATTGATAGGGAAGCATAATTGGGGTCATGATTCATTTGCAGCATGGAATTTATCAACTCTTCAGTGATGTAAAACATGGTTTCTTTTTCTTTGTTTACAATACATCTTTGTTCTGGCATATAATAGGTTTCGCATAATCTGATAAAGTCATGAACACAATGAGTGAGAGGGACAATATATCTAGGCAGATTGGATTCCAAAATTGGAATATCTTTGTCACCCTTTTCCACTGATTTGCCATAGCACCAATTATAGACATCAAGCGGGTTAAATTCTACATTAGGGTCTAGTATTCTACAGTCCAGATCAACTAAAGGGCTCTTCTCTGGAGAAATGACCGGAGGCTGGACTGGTCTGACCACTTCTGTAGAATCAGCCGTGAGTGCGGGAGTTGGTTTGTCGATTTTGAAGGACATAAGCTGAGGAATATTTGCAGAAGACTTCTTTTCAGATTTTGGGCCTCCATTCTTGGGGGTTACCTGTTTCTTGGTCATTTTTAATAATGAATGAAGCAAGCTTAAACGGTTTGCTAAGTTCCTTTACGAGAAACAGGGGTTTCTTGGCGAATTTCTATTGAAAATGGGGTTTCTGAGCAGGGTTTTTAGGAAATGCAAGGAATTTAAAGCTCAGAACGTGTATTTAAAATCTATTTCAACAGCAAAATGGACCAGGGTATGGAAAAAACTACGAGAAAGGGCAATTAGGGATTCCAGAGAAATTTTGACAGAGTTTTCCCTGAAAAATGGACACTTTTTTGCAGTAACTTTCGTAATTATTTGAAATCGACAGGAATTTTGAAATCTCAGAGGGCAACTTCGAATAAAAGTATCTGGAGAACCAGTGAAATTTGGTTGAAGACGTTGCAGAGGTGCTCAGTCTTCAATTTTTTGAAAATGGCTTCGCAGAGGACAATGTAGTACTTTGTAATGAAAATTCAGGGCAATGGGCGTCGAAAAATGGTACTAGTAGGTTGAAAATGGCTTCGCAAAGTTTCTCAGGGTTCAAATGGCGTGATTTTGAGGAAAACGGTTCTGCAATGTTTTTACAGGTTTAAAGCGAAAAGGTGAAAATTTGAATGAAAATAATAATTTTAATGTTATCCTTCGATGGTATAACCATAGTTAAATGACATTAAACTCGGGTTAAACGGGTGAGGTTTAGGGAATACCGCCAGTGGTATTTGTGAGGGTAAATGGTGGTAAGCGGAAACTAGCTTTTCGAACGCGATACAACGTGGTGGCGACACGTAAGCGCGGGTGGTTTGGAAAAACCACCCATTTCGCGCGGCTTTGCCAAAACATCAAACGATTAATTTATGAGCGTGGAAATGTATTAGCACCGTCGGATCTGGATTCAACGAGCAAATGAACACGATCAAAAGGAAAGGTGCGGGGAAAAGGTAAGTTATCGGGTTCACTTTGGGCCATTGATCTTCAGAAACCGTCACTATACCGACATTTAGAGAAAAGTCTCGCAATACCGACACTTAGAAAAAGTGTCGCAATTGTAAAAGTGCGATCCACTATTGCAAAAGTGTCACAAGACCGATGGATGTCACAAGACCGACGAAAATGGAAATCGTTCAAAACGTTAGAAGAGCGACGCTTACCGAAAAGGTAAAAGGTAAGTTATCAGGTTCACTTTGGGCATTGATCTTGGGAAACCGTCGCTATACCGACATTTAGAGAAAAGTGTCGCAATACCGACACTTATAAAAGGTGTCGCAATTGCGACACTATGCCCCAAAGCATCGCTAGACGGCTTCCTCCAAACGTCGTTGTTATATGTTTTACGAAGATATGGTAAGTAACTCTCTCTTGTTCTTCTTAGAAATAATTATATATAATTTTTATTTTTTTTTCAAAATAGATTAAAAAAATTATATGAGAAAAATTATTAATTCATCAATATGTGTGTGTTGTGAGGAATAATTTCATAGTTCAACTTAATGGTTCATCATATAATCATGTGAGCATCACCAATGATATATCCTAAAAAGCAACTGAAAAGCCATGTGTACAAAATCGATGTATACTCTAGAGAGTGGTTCTCATATCACTATGTAAATTGTTGTATGCTACTTCAACAAAATTATAAGATAAACTGTAATACACATTATATATGCACCATAACAATTGCCATACAACTAATTTGTTTTAGGATACATGTGGCATTCTAGGGTAAATTCTATATGATGTGTATATCAATCTATTAGGTGTTGGTAAGTTTTGAGTATCTAAGAAATGATAAAGAATATCCATACATCATGATCTTGTAATGTGATTATAAATTGTGTCTATAATTTCCATAAAATGTATAAATGATTTGTTTAAAAAAATCAACACAATCAACCCTAAACAATGCTCATGATGTGGAATGTCATTGGCGAAACCAAAATGATGGTCACATGTCCCATTTCTATGGTAATGGTGATCATATATATGTTGTAGCGACACTTGATGAGTAATTAAATAAATCTCGGAGTGTGACTCATTGTGCCATATTTTTTTAAAGCATGATTTGTTTTCCTAGTTTTTACTAATTTGTTAACATATTTTATTCATTTGGAAATCTAATTAATGATGCTTTAAGTAATTAGGACCTAATGAGAGATCATCTTCACATCTTCACTGAAACATATTTGGTAATTGTAGTCACTATATGGACCGCACATGCATGCTACTTAAGAAAAATTGAAATATAAACTATAATACACATCTTATATATGCCATAACAATTGTCATACAACTTATTTACTTCTAGATATATATGAAATACTTCAGGTAAATGCCATATTATGTGTATACCAATATAGTAGGTGTTGGTAAGTTATGAGGATCTAAGAAATGATAGGGTATCCACACATTAGTGCCCTGGTGAATTTTTTGCATAATTTTCTATTTGTTGTAATTTTGTTGCTTGGATTTGTTATAGATTTCAAATAATACAATTATCTACCAATTTTTCTTTATAAAGAAGAAGTACAATAAGTAGTCACCTAAAAGTGAGCCATGTGAAAATATTGGTAACATGAGTAACTTGGTAAGCTGTAAATGAAAAGTGAATAACCTCCACTCACCAACAAGTGGCAGGTAGGGTTGGAATTTGGATTTCTCTTTAACCGTCACACAAATTTTTTTGACGTTTTGGTCATTATTTTTCTAGTCAATAAACGTTAAGTTTAAAATTTTGCACTTCATTAATGATGTTCTCATAATAAATTAACCCTTCACCTATAAAAGTTTGATTAAAAAAATTTAACGATCTTCTATTTTCTTTGGATTTTGGAGTGTGATATATCTGTGTCATGGAATTTTAATACCTAAAGTTTCAAGAGAAATAATTGATTCTTGTCAAACTAATATTTCCTCAATATATGCTATGTGTTGAAATTACTTACAGCTGATGTACAGGTAGCCGCCTTCCATTTCCAGCGATCAGTCAAGATCGCAGTATAACAAAAACATTGCAAAGAGCCGCTTGCCATTTTTGATTGATCAGAGTTTAAAAAATTGAAGGAAAATGGTCCCAGAACTGAAATTTCCGGATTTGAAATCTCACTGAGGTGGATTTAATAGAAATTCCGCATCACACTCAGTCGTCCGTACGAGTGCCCAAAATCGGACGCGGAAAATTCATAAAGCAGATTGAATAGAAATTTCACGTCACATTTTTGATGACGTCAGCAAATTTTTTTGGCACCCGAAATTGATTGAAGGAGAGTTTAATTTTTGGTTGACGTCCGGTGGTCAAAGTTCTTTAATGTTTGTTTTAAAAATGTTGTGCGTACAGGTCCATATATATATATATATATGTTTTACATATATACATCATATGCACAATTCAAAGTAGTGAGTTGTAAATGCACAGATAGAGTGAAATTTTAGAGTGTGAGTTTTGTGTTGAACTGTGTTTTGAAGCAGTCAAAGTTTTTGTATTCCCTTAGTCAGAGGAGATTTTGTAACCAAAGTTTTGAAGTTTAATGAAATAGTTTTTACAGTGAAAACTCTGTTTCCAGTGAAGAAATTTTTTTTTATATTTTCTCTGTATTGAAGAGGGGAGTTTTATTCTCCATTTTTGTTCTGGAATTTTAAATATTCCAACACTATGATCTACTAAAAATTACTTCAAAAATCAAGTAAACCTTCCAATATAAAGAAAAAAACATGAACGAGCTTTCCCTAAATTGCAATAAATTTATGTTTATTATTAATATTGCATAATTTGTCTTATAAAAATTGCATAATCGGACTAAGAAAAAATCCTCAGTGCATTTTTTATTGTTTTTGTGATTAAAAAAATGAGCCAAAGAATGCTAAGGCACTCAGAGAAATCAATCTATGTATTATTTCTCACAAAACATGTTGAGTAGTGGAGACTAAGCCCTAGATTTTTTTCTGTCCTCAATCTCTCTATTAATTATGTCTATGTAGTTATAAGAATAACAAGCCAAAGAAATCTGAGGCTTCCAGAGAAATTAATCTCTGTGTGCAGAAATTGATGATTATTGTTGACTAAATGTTATACCATTTGAAATTGCTGAGCGAAATTAATCAGGCCATGATGTACCATTTGTCAGTATCTATTTTCTCATGTATGAAAGTTTTTTTTTCTAAGTAAAAGTAATTATATTAACAAAAGGAGTACAGTACAGCGGGCCGAAGCCTGATCATTGCCGAGTGCTGTGGCATTTGAAACAAAAAACCATAGTTTGAAGACTGCCCTGCAAGAGGGAAACCAGTCTGAAATAGTTCATTTGAAAAATCCCGCGCAGGGGAACCAGAGAATTGTAGTACTGGAGACCATATCGAAGCAAAAAAAATAGATGCATTTTCAGAGACAGCAGGAAACACATGAACAGGCCCGTGAGAATGGGCATAAATAGAGCAAAAAGCCAGAGTGAAGAGGAGGAACTATTCATCAGGAGGTTCATAGACAACTCTGCACCAGAGTTCATCTGGTTCCTCGTCAGCATTATACAGGTCAGCAATAGAATGGATCACCTTCCTGGGAGGAGGAGGAGTAATCTGCACCTCGCTCGCTTGCACTGCGTCCTGCCTCTCAGTAGGTTGACCCACCGCTTCCTTGTTCACCAGGTCCTGCATGGCCTTGCACATATGACCCTGCACGTTCGCACTATCAAGGTGCTTCAGCCCAACAAACTGCGCCAAATCCTGAGCCGACGAGAGGCTGCATTCCGCTGGGCGAGAACTGGGAACAATTTCCTGAGGCTCTTCACGAAAGACGACCGTAATTGAGGCAGTCACCCTGGGTTGATTGAGAGTGCTGTTAAAGGAAAAATGCGCGGTGTGGGTTTGAGCAGGAGGAGCGGAAGGAGTGGGGGAAGCAAAGCGACGGCCTGAGCGGAGAAGGCATCCTCTAGGTTGACTGTCAGAGTGGGAGATAGACGCAGAGGAGGTGCCAGAGGTGGAGGGAGAGCGTCAAATTTGGCGCCTCGTGGAGCCTCTTCGGCAGTGCATTATCTGCCTGAGGCGCGTCATAGTCGCACTCGAGACAGCAGGGCAGGGAGGCAAAAGATGGACAGAAGACTGAGGTGAGAGGGGAAAGAGGGCGACAGATGCAAGCTTGCAAGAACCAGCGTGGGAGGAGTGGAGATTTTCTCCAAAATCCAAACAACAATTGAGACAACTCCTCTTACCAGTTGCAGTGCGAACATTAGAAAGCCCTGCTCCTGGAGCGCACCACATATTCATAGGCGGGGGAATTCTGTTCAGACCAGAGGGACGTTCCATAATAACAACCCAGTCTACCGTGCAACTGTGAATCGACTGCAATAAACCACCATAAGTATGAACTGGAGGCTGAGTCATGTCGCGGCATGCGAATGTGTATCGAGGAGCGGGACTACGGTTTATTCGAGCACCAGGAGTAAATGGCATTAAACGTCGATCAGTCGACATTAAGAACTGAATGACAACACTCTTGCGGGTGGGCCAGTGGCTTCCCCTTATGCCACACCCCCATCCCATCACGTTAAACACTACCAACTTCACCCGCATCCGGGTTCTCATGTATGAAAGTTGATGTACCATTGATATTATTTTTTTTATATTTTTGCATGGCCATTGGACAATGATTTACTATGGTTTTCCTACTAAATTCCAATCGATGATTATTCAAAAATATTGAGAATTATTTTAGTATCAAGGCATAGCCAAGAGTCTTACTGGATAATTATAGATTACCTCTCCAATGGATGATTGTACATTTTTCATCTACTTTTTCACGTGAATTTTAGTTGATGCTAGATCTTTGCCTTCTATTTCTTTAGTGAAGCTAAGAGTTAACTTTGATCTTACATTAATAACTATACTTGCATGAATATCCATTCTTTTATACTTCCCCACTATGGTCAATGTTGATGTATGGCCTTGGCCCATTGATCTTACAATTAACTCACTATTCATATTCAATTTTCTCCAGTTCAGCCCAATAAAATAAGGAAAATAGAAAATTCAAATGCGGGCTACATAAAAATGATTTTTTTAAAAACTACATTAATGTCTGATATCACGCGCGCATTCGCCCTCAGCTCTTGCAGAATAGCATTCGCCCTCAGCATTCGCCCTCAGCTCTTGCAGAACAACATTCTCTCTCAGCATTCACCCTCAGCTCTTGCAGAACAACATTCGCCCTCAGTTCTTGCAAAATGGTAAGTTCTTATTGCATACCCTTCCTCCTCTAGTAGGGTTGACCCTATTTGGGTTTTTTTGGAGCCTCTGAGAATACAAAGGTTGTGATTGATTACGGGGCACTTCCTATATTTGTGGAACTTCTTGCCTCCGGGAATGATAATGTTTCAGAACAGGTAGCACGTTCATTTTAGAGGCATAAAATTATTCTTCCCAACTATCTTTATACGTCTGTAATTTTGGAATTTGATTTAAAAAACTACTACCCAACTTTGAGTTCAACTGGTGTTCGTGTAAGGTTGTTTGGGCAACTTTGAGTTCAACTGGTGTTCGTGTAAGGCTGTTTGGGCTTTGGGAAATATTGCTGGAGACTCTGCATCATTTATGGATCTTGCCCTCAGTCATGGAGCTCCGAGGCAGGTGCTTGCCCAGTTGAATGATACTGCCAGAATTTCAATGATACGAAATGGTACATGGGCTCTGTCAATTTTTTTCCATGGTAAACCTCAACCACTATTAGAACAGGTAAGCAGAACACATTTTCTGCCTCTTCTTCTTAGTTCGCAGATACTGTGGATTTTTTTTTATAGATCTTGGTGCTTGGTAGATTTGGACGTAATATGGACCTAGGTGCTTGTTCATTACAATGACTTCGTCATCAGGTTTTAGAAAATGCTCAGAAATTTGGGTTTCACAAGGGGATTACCCTTGCTTGCAATTATCGATTATCAATCACATTCAAAAAAATTCTTTCGTAGCATTGCTGAGCTCTTTGTAGGTGAATTTTCGAGGCAATTTCACAATATCTGAACTAAATTTGTCTGTCCTTTTCAATACTCTGCGCTTGTAATAGAACCAGAAAAACAATCTAGTGGCCAATGCAACAACAACAGCACCTCCTATTGCAATGCCTGCAATTCACCCTCTCTACACGCATGAATGACTATGGCACCCTCTTTTGTGAACAGGTACTGGAGCTGAAGGTACTAGTTTCCATTAGGATCGTGGAATTCAACATCCAAAATAGTATCAAATTCCACTGCAATAGTATTCCCCAGTGAGGGCAACAATTCATTGAGACCTATTGGACTCATCACCCCCAAATAGCCTCCAGGGCTACCCAGAGTGTGATCATCTGGAGCAATAACAAATGCTCATCCATCCCCAATTGAAACAAGAACAAGACCCACATTGGTTACAGAAAAAGAGAAACACGTTTTGAAAGAAGAAGAAACTTTTGTATTAGGGTCCAGAAATCTAACTGGTCTATTGTACAATGCCGTACCTGCACTTCAAATTGGTACTCCCAACTCCATGCTAAGGCTCACTGTGCCATTCTTCAGATGAGCATCTTAACCTGAAGTTTGATTCCAAAAAACCCAAGTCCCTGTTCTATGCCCAAGACCTTTGTTACAACGAGTAGAGTTCTGAGTGAAATACTTCACAATAGGAAGCAAAAGAAACATCGCAAAATTTCTCCACTTTAGACTGATAATTTTATGTGTGAAAATTCAACTTCGGACAGTAAAAACATAATATCAAACACAACCAATCCACAATGGAATTTGAACATGAGGATTTATAACCACAGAAAACCCTCTCCAGGTTAAAAGAATTCCAGAATGGCTTTAAGATTCTACTAATGAGCACTTACAACACCATAGCAATTACTGTCACAATGAAATCTGCTGGAAGCAAAGCCCTTGTACAGTTTCTACATTTCCACAATGGAAGCAAGAATCTTGCTATCTCTCATGATCTGGTTTTGTGGTCAAATCCTTTGCTATGGCTGTCTTGTTCTGCTAAACGTGGATCTGTCTTAGCTTTGGCTCTGGTTCTCATTTAGGATCGTGGCTATCTGATCTTGCTGTGGATTTGACTATAAAAACTTGTTCAATAGGAAAATGTTGACTCTGCTATATATAGGAGCTTCAATGGGTGCTCTCAAACACTTTTTTGGGCAGCTTTGTTTTGTCTCTGATTCAAGGCAGAACTATGTTGGCCTTGTTTTTTTAGTCCTTGGAACTTAGTTCTCTTATATTTTCCATCCTATCCCCAGTTTGCTACCGAGAAAGACATAACTTCACGATATCAAAATTGACTATTTTTGGCCATTTATCTTTAGTAATGGTACAACCTTAATTTGGTGCATTCGTACAGTATCTGAAGAGCACTCTCAAGCTGTTATTCAGCATTTTAGCATAACTACTACATTTAACTGCCATGCTCTAATATTTATATCAACCATAAGCATTCTTAAGGTAGTTCCACATTTGTGAAGCAGAAGGAATGCTTCTGACAGCTTCTTATCATAGTGGTACAATTATGTTCGCAGTTTATCTTTTATAAACCTCCAATTTTTCAAACGTAGTAGAGACTACAGTTTGCATCTGAAATTTTGGATAAATCTGTTTAGTATTCTACAGAAAATGCATTAAGAATAAAAAAAGCCCACAATTTGTAAAAATCCCACAATTTTGTAAAAAGCCCACATTTTGTAAAAAGCTCACAATTTGTAAAATGCCCACTTTTATTTTCTTTTTGCTTATATATCGAGCTCCCATTGAGTTCAACAAGTCTTGGGTTTTATACACCATTGAGAGAGATTTATTGTTTTCTTTATAGGATAATTTGCATCAATGGAAGAAAACATTGGAGCTGGAAAAACAATTCAAAAGGGTGAAAGGGGTGATGGCAGAGTTTATTGCCCTTGTAAAATATGTTGTATGAGAAATAATGTTAGAGTTTTAATAACAACAGCAACAGTGAATTGTAGGAAATATGGGCACATTGATGGTGGATCAAATGACTATCGTCCCATGGTAATTAATTATCTATCTTCATTTTGATTATATCGTAAAATTTTATATTATTTTAAATTTTTAATATTTTTTATATGCGCACTAATGTTTAATTATTAATGTTTGTAATTTTCATAAAGGCACATTTTCCCCCCAAATTTTTGCAGATGATCAACCAACTTCCACAGCAAAATAGTAGTAGATTAGATGATGTTGCACCAGTACAAGAGAATATTGCAGCAAATATTAGTATTGGAAATGATGTTGTACAAGGTGAAGAACATGAAGCGAATGATGAAGGTAATTTTAATGATCCCATGGAGGTAGATCATGATGACAGTAATGAGATAGTTCACATTAATGATGGGACAAATCAAATGCTCCAAGACTTGTATGGTGAGTCATATGATGATGGTGGAGATAGCAGTGACGGTATTTATGATGTACCTCTGATTGAAAGGTCAAGTGAACGACTTTTTGAACACTCAAATGCAACTCTTCTCTTTGCTACATTGTTGCTGGTGAACTTAAAGGTTATGAATAATTTGTCGAACAGATGTATGACACAACTCCTAAGGTATGCAATATGTATATATGATCACATATATGTAAATGTTGATTATTTTCCCTTTTTTAGTTGTAATAAATGTGTAAAATAATAACTTATATATAAGTTATTATTTTGCAAATTTATTACAACTAAAAAAAGGTAAAATAATCCCAAGGGGTATATGTGATCATATATGTTTGCATATATAGGGTAAATATTTCATAACCTTTAAGTTCGCCAGCTCTCTGCTATTGTTGCTGGTGAACTTAAAAGTTATGAATAATTTGTTGAATAGATGTATGACACAACTCCTAAGATATGCAATATGTATATATGATCACATATATGTAAATGTTGATTATTTTGCCTTTTTTTTAATTGTAATAAATGTGTAAAATAATAAGCTATATATACATATATCATAGTTATCAAAACCAGCTGGTCAGGACAGCTGCCGGTTGGAACCGGCCTTGCAACCCAGTCAATAGCCTATTCTCACCTGTTTTGGCTAGTTAATCGGACCTAACCGGCCGATTAAGTAAGGAACCGGCCAGTTTATGCATAAACCGATCAGTTCCGTACTTAACTGGCCGGTTAGGTGCTCCTCCATGAGTTGCAAATTCCTTAGTGTCTCCTCCATGAGCTGCAAATTCCTCTATTATACTAGCAACAAACTTCTCTAATAACTCATACTCAACACCTTATAGTAGCAACAATACACATGATGACTGATAAATACAAGGCTGGCTAGCATACAATCCCTAGCAGCATGCAACTCATCAAGTGTACTTGATGACAATTTCTGTTCTCAAAACAATCAACAGCAACCTTATTTCACACTCAGCTAGGAACTGTCAGACCCTCTCTCTCTGCTCACACATAGCAGCAGCATAAATACAAAACCTTTCACACATCATACAAGCAATTTGATCATGGCATCAAGACTGATGCAAATGGTCTGACGCCACTCAAGGGACAACAACATACAACCTAATGAAAATGTGACTAGCAATAATAAATTGACCACTAGAAAATTCCCGCTTGGAAATGCACTAAACTGGCTACTGAGTTTTCTGGGTTTTAATGAATCTTTTCAGTGATAAATTTTGTCAAACACATTGTGAGCAGACTGCTGAAGTTGTAATGCTCTCTCAAATTTTTACAAATAGCACTAATAGTGGGTTTCATAAACCAATTCAATACCTCTAAGTGTTGTAGATGTTTTTCTAGAAATTTATTGGCAAGAAAACATAGATAATGATACAAGATCTTTAGAAATAACTCGATATATATATATATCTGACTTGGTGTCTTTAAGGCTGATACAATCAATTGAAAACAGATTTGAGCACGGATAGATTGTATATTATAGTATTAACTCAGCAATAAAACACGGTGAATAATATAAGAGAAACCTGATACATTACTTCAACAAGTTTTCTTATGTATTTTTCGATGATATGTATTGCATTTGCTGCCATTTTGATATATTCACCTTTGCATGGTATATAAATGAGCAAACTTTTCATATTTTGTCTCTATTGGCTTGGAATCATGGTTTCAAATCTTAAAAATAGTTTTTATTTATTTATTTATTTTTTCATTTTATTAAAAAATAATTATTTAATGTATTTTTTTTAAAACCGGTTCATTGAGATCTGATCGCTACCGGTTAGACCGGTTCCGGTTCGAAACCCGGTTCATTAGCTCCACCGATCCGGTCACCGGTTCCGGTTTTAATAACTATTATATATATATATATATGATTAATAATATTTACAAGACACTACTTTTTGTTTCTGTTGTAGATTGTTGGGTGAATATTTGTTACCATCGCCAAATACTTTACCTCGAACATATCGAGATCTACGTGCTATTATGAAACACTTTGGAATGGAATATAACACTATATATGTATGTCCTAAAGATCATATTATATATTATGGAGAACATGCGTTGAAAACAAAATGTCCGAAATGTGGTACCAGTAGATATCGAACAGATCAACTAACCAAAAAGGTGCCTCAAAAGGTTCTTCGTCATATTCCCATAATTCCACGTTTGCAGCGAATGTTCAGGTGTAACAGCATAGCATAGTTTATGGATTACCATGCAAAGAATAGAAGTGGAGATGGTGTTCTTCGAATGCCTGCAGATGGTTCTGCATTTAGAGAAATCGAGGAAAAATATGTAGATTTTAAAAATGAACCTCGTAATGTCAGGCTTTCATTGGCAGCTGATGGTGTTAATCCATTCGTAGAGCTTAGATCTACTTACTCAGTGTGGCCTATTTTTGTTATCAACAATAACATTACTCCTTGGATGTCAATAAAGAGGGAGCACATAATGTTGACTATGATTATTCCAGTTATTTGATACATTATTTCTTTTAATGTAACATTTTCATTTCTCTCGTTGTTTGAATAAATATATATTTTATTTATTTACTTACTTATATATACATATATCATGGGAGTAATTATTATGTTCTGTAATTTTGAACAATTAGGTAAGTACCAGGTCAAAGATATGAATGTATATATTGAGCCTCTTATCAATGAGCTAATACAGTTATGGCATGGCATCACTATGTATGACATCACTAAGCCAATCAAGCAGAAGAGATTTCAATGTCGTGGAATGCTTGTATGGAAAATTCATGATGCCCCAGGACTAACACATGTTTGTGGTATGTAATATTTCATTGCACTTTAATATGATACATAATTATCTAAATTAGATATACCATATTACATGTTTTAAAAATGATCTCATAGTATATTAATTGTTATTGATCCATCTATTGCAGGTCTTCAAACAAAGGGTAGATTTGCATGTCCAGTTTGTGGCCCTAAGATGAAGTATCTTCATTCAGCAGACTTAAAAAAGATGGTGTTTGATGAGTTTAGGCACTTCCTCCCTAGGAACCATAAGTATCGTACTACTGAAAAACATCTTTTCAATGATAAAGAAAAAACTAGATTAAAACCACGAAGAATGACACCTCAGTTGTGGATGTTGGAATATAACAGAATTAATAATCGTCGAGCAGCTGGTACGTAATGTGTGTGTGTGTATATATATATATATATATATATATATATTATTTGGTTATGTAATGTTTGGAATTTTTGTTTTAACTAATGAATTTATTTTATTGTATTTTATAATTAATATTGTTCTGATTTATTTTATTCTTTGATATCAAGGTCATCGTCACCGTGAAGGTACTAATATTGTACTTCCACCTGGAATGAAATGTTATCCTTCTCAATTCGCGAGGTTGCCCTACTATGAGGACCTAAAAATAGCTCATTTTTTTGATACAATGCATGTCGAGAAGAATGTGACAGAAATGTTATGGCGAACCATAGATGGTGCACATGATAGAGATAAAATTGACAAAATTTGTGTTGACATTGAGAAATCAAATCATGCAATGAAAAGTGTGATCGACGGATCAAATAACAATGGAGGTCAAAATTATAATAATATTCCATGGTTATTAACAGAACAACAAAGCAATGATGTAAAAGAGGTCGTTAGAAGAATTAAATTTCCAACAAGTTTTGCTTCAAACATAAATAATATCTTAACGAAGAAAGGTGACTTCAGTGGGGTGAAAACACATGATTGGCATACCTTTATTAAGGTAATTTTTTTGGTATACGTTTTTGTTTGTTATTGCTTGAATACATATTTTAAATTTTCCTTTTTTTCTGTTTAATTTGGAAACCAATAACGATTCATTTTTTATTGTTATAGTATGTTCTACCTGTATCTCTCCCAAACGACTTCGACAACAATGTCAAACAATTTATATATGGTCTTAGTAAATACATGAGGTAAGTAGTTTTGATTTATACGCAAAATCTAATTGCTACAATTTATTTTTGTACTTGATGAAATGATGTATTAATTGACTTGTAATGAAATATATATTATGTTTCATTGAAATAACCTTGCGTAATGATTTGCAGATGGTTGTCATTGAAAGAAATCCATAAAGATGAAATAAAGTATTGGAAGAGAGAAATTCCTCGGCTAATGTGTGAAATGCAAAAGTATCTACCTCCAACATTTTTCAATGCACAAGAACACTACTTGATACACCAAGTTGAGGAGATTGAAATGTGTGGACTAGTACACACAAGGTCAATGTGGATGGTCGAGAAGCACCTGAAATCCTTGAAGGCTTTGGTTAAACAAAGAGCACGACCTGAGGGTTCTATGGTGGAGGGATATGTGGTATATCAATCCATGGTGTATATTAGTCATTATCTTCCTAAATTAGCTGTGCCAGCCATGAAGGCGGTGGATTGCATTTGGGATGTGAACTCCATCAAAAAATTTGAAGAGGAGCACCTGTTGGGAAAAGGTAGAATGAAGAAAGTCAGAGGTAAAAGATTTATTATGTATAATACATATAATGTTTCATTTTTTTACATCATGTATATGATCATTATATTCATTCAGGTTTTATTCTTTCATAGTTTATTAATTAATATAATTTACCATGGTTATAAGTAATATTTTTAAATATTGGTGAATTATTGTTTTTTTATTCAGGTGCTCAAGATTATGAGGTGCTACTTTTATACATTGCAAACAATATTGAGTGGATGAGTGAATGGATTGAAACATGTAAAGCACGTAACGACGGTAGGTTATCATGGCAACTACTTTCTGAATTGATTAGAGAAGCGTATCGTAGTGGAGATGGGAACATTATGGACATGGAAATCGATTTAGCATATGGTTTGAAAGATAGAAAGGCAAGCAATTAATTCACCTATTTATAATGTGACAAGAAGCTTGATTTTTCAGTTAATTTTCATGTTGTGTAAATTATATGTTTAATTATTTATTGAGAATGCATCTTTTTCATGTTTGGCATATTGCAGTTGAAACACCACAAGGCTATGTGGTGCAATGGTCGTCAATTTCGCGTTAAACAGTTGGATGATAACAGGAAAAATTCTGATAGTGGGATAATTGTAGTATTCCAGGTCACTAATGTTTCCTCCAGGAGTGACAGACATCCTCAAGAATCTGAAAATAGATATTATGGGTTCTTAGATGATATAGTTGAGTGTGACTTTAATTCCTTCAAAATAGTTTTGTTCGACGTCAAATGGTATAGGCTACGAATGAATATACGTGATGATGATAGAACACTTATTCAACATGACAATGGATTTCCAATGGTTAAAACATCGCAGTTTGAAGCAGGAAAAGATCGCTATGTTTTTCCAAGCCAATGCGAACAAGTATTTTACTCAGAGGTTCCAGGTGAGAAGGAATGGTCATTTGCTATTAGATATGATCCAAGAGGAAGGCCAGTAGAGTATACTGTAGAGGAAGAAGATGATATTGATCAAGAAGAAGATGATGCAGTGGCAGATGAGCAGGAAGATGCATTGACAGACGAAGAAGATATCTTAGAAGATGAACCAGGCATAGGAGATGAGGAAAAAATTATTGATGATGATGTCGACGAGGATATTATTGAAAATGACATAATTGATGATGATGATGACATGGTCGATCATTTCAACACCGTTTCTGAATCAGATGTTGATATAGATGTCGATCAGTTGGATGAAGATCAAGAAGATACAGAAGAATATTGATACAGATGTTATGTTCGAGTATAAGCTGGTATGTTATAACTTTATATTTTAATATGTAGGAATTATTTTCTGTTGGGAAAAATACTGAGAGGGGGGGTGAATCAGTATTTAGGGCTGACTGAAAACTTTTCACCAGAGATCTTATTATGTTGTTAATTCTTTACTTGGATTATTGCACGGTCACGGTTCCGCTCTTCCACGCAGGGTTCCGTCGCGCTTCCGTTTGTTATGTTCCACCTCTTTCCTTCCAGGTTCCGTTCATGATTCCAAAGGGTTAGTCTGTGTTCCACCGAAAGTTCAATGCCAAATACTCTATTTTAGTTCTTTCGCGTTATAACTGGTTTTCTCTCGCTCCTCGTTCCTTTCTCCATGAAAGCCAGTCAGCTCCTTACTAATAGAGTAGACCCTTCCATCATATATTTAACGAATATATATAACTCCACTGTCTACCAGTTTGGATACACTGTCAACAGTATTAACATCGGTTCCTCGATCAACATACAGAGCACAGGTTTTCTTACGGATGTCAATTATCCTTCATCAGGATGCATACATATGTTCACACATGAATTAACTCGTCCTTATTTATATCGATTCTCCATTAAATACATAGCTTGCCATCAAGGAAAATCATATAATAGGATACAGGAAACATATTGCCAACATTGTCTTTAAATAATTTACTAATTATGCGGGTTTGTTGCATGTTGTTTATTATTTCAAACCAATAAATAATGGCCTTACTATTGTTTATTATTTCATAGGATTCGTAGGATTCATTTGATTCTATGGTCAGGTCTCTGAAAAAACCAATTAAACACTTAAATAGTCAAGATCTGGAAGACAGGTTTTACCCCCAACATAAATTGCTGAAAAACCGGCCTTCAGTTCAGCTTGTTGTGCTGAAGACGAGGGTGGATTTGCATGATCAGTTGAATGAAAATGAATCAGATATTCGAGATGCTTTTGAGGGCAGATCCATAATCCCCATATATGAAGATCCCATTGCTGCAGAATTTCTGTCTGCGTTGAAGCACAAGTATAGTGTTGTAACGGAATACAAATTAGAGAACAACTATACCAAGTCTAAATCAACTGAATCCAGTTCTAGTGCTCTTGAACTTACCGAATTAAAGCCAGAAACAGGATTTACAATCTCTAATGGGAACGGGTATGGTAGTTCCAATATTGGATTGGATGTCCGGAGCTCTGCAATAGGCACTGGACCTGATCATAATGAACCCCAACTAATTCAATGTGATGAAAATATGGACTTTGATGATGATTAGGAAAACAAGCCAGAGCATTTTGGCAATATTGAAGAAACTGAAGAGGTTTCCTGTGATCGATTGAATCAACTCAGCCATAAGACATCTACTGCAGGCTGGTTTGTATCAGAAGGAGAATCGGTTTTTCTTTCCCATGATGATGGATGCTGCTCTTTTCATGATATAGAAAATTCAGAGGTGTGGAGGTTTTAATTATTGTACTTAATTTTGGGGTTTATGGGTGTTATAATTTATACATTTTGGGATTTTCTATTAGAAATAGGAAAAAGCCTAGGGGTTAGATTATTCTCATGGTTTAAATTTCTATATTTGAAATAAAATTCACCAATTTCTATTTAAAAAAAATGATTTTCCTAAATATTTGATGTAGTTTAAATAGGATGTAGTTCATTTCAAAGACTGTTGAAATTTTCTAGAAACTATGATTGGGATTTCAAGAATATTTATGCACTCTTTAAATTTTCCCTTAACATAAAGGGAAGTTGATGTATGAGTAATACTCAGTATTTTTATTTTCCAATATCCACGAGAAGGCTGAATATAAAGCTCCATATGGGCTTACCCCAAACATGTGGGGTGATTGTTGGTTGATCAGAGCAGCTGGTTCAGATGGTCGCTCTGGTAAATATGTTGTGGCGGCATCTGCAGGTTGTACATTGGACTCAGGTTTCTGTTCATGGGACTTTTATAATAAAGAAATTATGGCATTCCATACTGAATCAGAGGCCTTCACTTCAACGTCCAGTACCATCTCTCTAGTTTTGGCAGAGAGGGATGTCTCGAGGAAAAATTTTGGCTTTGCAAATTTTGTGCCATAGAATCAACATTGGTGGTACAGGCCATGTGGGCCTCTTATGGTATCTACTGCCAGTGCCCAAAAGACAGTTAATATTTATGATATTCGTGATGGAGATCCTGTGATTTCAATGTGTTTGTTTTGAAAGTTTAGGTTTCATAGTAAATCATCAATGGGCTCTAAAATAAGGCCACATTGAAATCTTGGATACATGTTTCATGCCAAAATCAATTGTATCTTCCATAAATACACAATCTTGGACCACTCTGTATAAATCTGCTTCTTGGACAATATTACATCTCCCTCATTATACAGGGGGTGTTCTTACATGCATAGCAAAGGCATTGTTTTGGCAATCATTTTTAAATCACTAGATATTGTGGGTACAAGGATCTAGGGTCTCCACATGAAACTGTGTTGCCCGGAGACTCACTCTGCATGTCCTTAAATTTGTAAACATAGTAGTATGCCAATGCTTCTTTCATTTTGTATGCATAAGACGATTTTTTGTCAAAGTCCATAATTGTTTTTAAGTTTTATCCATCCCAGTTTTGTTGTGAATGCACAGGTTTTTGGCTCAACACATATATGTTATATCTTTGTACTTTTCCTTTACTAACTATTTGAAATTTCTAGTTATATTTAGAGGTGTCTTTTAAGGGATGAGGGGAATTACTTGGATTTAGTGCTGCCAGGCTTATCATTTATTCTCCAAATGAAGCCCTGTAATCTGTAACACTATATGGGCATGCAGCTCACTTGTTAAAATATATTTGATACAATACGTTTTACATGAAGCCTGGAATTGTGTACATTCCTGGAATATATTAATTTGCAGGCATGCTTAAAAGAGAGATAGGTTTTGATAAAATCAAAAACCCTGAACATGAAGAAAAAAAAGAGGCAATTATTTTATAAAGATAGAACCAAGACACTATCTCCTCATTAATAACAAAACCTCAGTCCAAAAATCATATGTACAAATTCTAGAAGTCGAAAGTTGAAAATTTTTGAAATGGAACCAAGCCCTTTTCAAAAGAATAAATTTAGTAAAAACAAGGGTGAAGAAAGTTATCTTATCAAAATTTCCACATACCGTGTTAGCAAGGAATGACTACGAGTCCTGAGCAGTGAGACTGAGGAATTGCTCTTTTGCTGCAGGTTGCAATTCTCTTCTCCAACATGATGAAAAGAAAATTCTTAGCTTTGGAGTCTGAAGCTCGAGTCATAACTTGGAAGTTGGTAAGGAAAATTATCAGGGTTGTTTCCAGTTGGCTTGGAGTTCGCAGCCTAATTAATTTTCTTTAATGCATTTCATTCAATGTTGCGCCAGTTGTCACTGGCCAACAACCTTTACAATAAATTTTATTAGACCCGTCACGCTACGAGGAAAATTTGACGTGATCACTGATCATTGATTTCTTATTGTGATAACAAACATTGGAGATCTACTGTCCTGTTTTAAAGTTTTATTTTTTATTTTTAAATTGAAACCACCGTCGGCATACCGACGCCTTGTAAGCGTCGCTCTTTTGACGTTTTGAACGATTTCCATTTCCGTCGGTCTTGTGACATCCGTCGATATTGCGACAGCTCTAGAAATTTCGAAAGAGCGACAGAAAAAAGAGGTCGGAAGGGCGACGCCAAAATTTCGGACCACATTTCATCGGAATTACGACAGTTCTTCTTGGCGTCGATATTGTAACGCTTGTGGAAAGCGTCGGTCTTGTGACACTTTTGCAATGTGTCAGTCTTCTGACACTTTTGTACGGCGTCGGAAATGTGACAGTTTAGACACGTAGGAAGAGCGACAGTATAAAGACGTCGGAAGAGTGACGTTCAAAACGTCGGACGACATTTCGTCGGAATGACGAGACTTTACAAACATCGGAAGAGCAACGTTAAAAACGTCGGACCAAATTTCGTCGGAATGGCGACATTTTACAAATGTCTGTTTGGGAGGTGTCGGAAGAGCGACGAGTGTTTGGAAGCGATGGGAAGTGTCGGTAGTGCGACACTTTGTAAAGGCATCGGAATTGCGACCGCACGAGAAACCACGTTTTTCCCGGCCTCGAACTGTCACTCTTGCGACGACTGTGTGTCGGAATAGCGACGATTTGGCCGTCGGAAATTGCGCCAAATGTTCTAGTGAAAAGAGCTATTTCATGAGTGCCAACTGGGACAATCTTTTTATTTTGATGCTAACAAGATTCGTCATTGTCATGAAGAATTTTTGTGTGTGGTGCAACTAATGTAGCAATGGGTCAACAAAGGAAACTGAAACAATCTCAAACAAAGCTAAAAAAATATCAGTTCAAATCATCACGAGGAAGATGGAATATATTTTTCACTTGAATTTGGTGAAGAATTTTAGGTTGCTAATCAAGTCAAGGATTAGAATGTAGATCTCAAATTTGATTAAATTGTAAAAAAATAATGCCGGATCTACCCTCTTTATTAGGAATAAATCATGAAATCTCAGAAACTGAAATGAAAACAATACTATGGAACGTATATCTAATGAATTATGTTGAAGATTATTCTATTAATTTAAACAATGATATGAGTAGAGATGCATCAACATTACATATTATAACATATTCATTAGATGAAAACATCATGTTCAATATACTACATGAATATGAAGATTCAAAATGCAAAGTGTTATCAGATATTTTAGAAATGAAGTACAGTTTGAATGAGGCTGAAGATGATAATGAAAATATTGTTCTTATTGAAGATGGAAACATTGAGGCTACAATGATGGATGATGAATGCATTCGTGTAGTTGAAATGGAAACATGTGATGATGAAGAAACAACTATTGATGTAGAATTTGAATTTGTCTATGAAGAAATTTTCCCTACACATATGATGTCTAATTTGATGAGAACTATGTATCTCATGAAGAGTGGTTCAATCTAATGCGTGGAAAGTAGCTTATCAATGAGTTGTTGTTTTTTGAGAATACATTCCTACTTCCATACATAAATCAAATGCAAAAAAACATGATGGAAGCAAAAAAATTAATCAATGAAGTTGAAGACATGAAACAACCAACTATGACAACAGAGATAGATGATGAAAGGAAAGCTCTCTTAAAAGAACCTTATGAAAAGAATCAATATTATTCTATTTATAAATATAACATTTTTTTTTCATATATTCGCGAAGAACAATTTTCAAACATGAAGGACAAGTATAAGTCCCAAGTACTTGTAAAATTGAATACAAATAATGTTATCCTACAATCAAGATGAAGAAAGAGGATATTAAAAGTTCAAATGTTCTAGTTTTGGTTCAGAAAATGTAAAAAATAGGAGAAGCTCCACCACTATCTTATGGAAAGAAATGTGAATATGAATAGTCACGAGAAAATGAACAATCATGTACCCTTTATAAAGAAGGAAAAAAACAAAATGCTAATTGTAAAGTTTTTTGTAAGCCTAGTTGAGACTCGATCCAACGGGTGTATCACTATTACATGTGAGTGGGATTTAAGAAAATATTTAAGACAATTTTCAAGTCCGTTGTATTAACTTGAGATAGGAAAAAAACTTGTGTATTGTCTTAAATATTGTCTTTAAGAGGGTGTCTCAATATTAATGTATCAAAATTATTGTCTTAAAAATTTGTGTCTATAAAGACAATATAGAACACATATGATTATTGCCTCTATAAAGACAAAAACATTTGTTTCTTAAGAGACAATTTCACTTGTCTCTCTCAAGATAATTTCATCTGCACACTTTCATTTTTGTCTCTATAGAGACAATTACATTTTTTTCTCTTAAGGGATAATAGTTGAGATTAGAAACATATTTTCTCTATATAGACTAAATGCCCATAATTCGAACTATTGTCTCTCTAGAGACAATATGAAAAAATATTAAAAAGAAAAAAACAAAATCATTTTAAATGATATTTTAAGGTGGTTTCAACATATAAAGTTCCCAAATAGTTATTTTAATTACCTTAAATCTTTGTTCTTTATGGAAAAAAAAAACAAATTCCAACTTCTTAAAGTTAACAGCAAATTCATTCGAAATCTAAATGGAAATACAATTTTAAAGCTAAAAAATTCTGGAAAGAAACCTTGAAAACAATAAGGGATAATTATTATATTTGCTGAAAATAAATTCATGTCATTGAATTTGAACATGCAAGATCCTCAGTTGGAACTTCATTTCACTACAAATTATGAGGCAAAAGAAAAATTTTCAAGGTTTCTCCATCTTATAAGAGAGTTTACTCTCAAACATATAAATCCAAAATCTTGACCCACATCAAGTGGTAGAAAATTTAATTCATATCTAGTGGTTAGCTTGATAATTTCAATATCCTTGTATAATTTGAATTATCTTCCTTGATAACAAGAAATTGTAAGAATGTATAGGCATTTGAATCTACAATTGATTGGCAATCCTGTCTTGATGAAGGTTTTCAAAAGATGGAAAACTAACATAGGTCCTCGCAACGTGATATAAGATAATTTTCAATCTCTTGGTGACTACAAAGTTATCTCCTCCATTACTCACTTTCAAAATTCGATAGACATTGATGCAATATTTATTTAACATTATCAAGTCTGTGTAAAACTGCTCATGACCATAAAATGCACCTAGTTACTTTTTATCATTAGGCACTGCAGATGTTGAGTGTGCTAAAAGCATCTCCATGTTTGCAGTTTCAATTAAATTTCATGGAGTATTCGTAGATATTCCCAACAATTGGAGGAGTCAGCAATATTGCAGTGAATTTTTGGGCTTTGTAGTTGGGGAATAGGTAATGAGCTATTTTGATCGATTTCATAGCAAGCTGAAGTTGCAAAAAAATCTCTATCACTAGTTTTTTTTTGGCGAGTTAATCGTTTCTTGGAGGCACTACAAACCACCCATCCTTCTTCTTTTAAGAATAAAATAATAATTTGGTGTAAGGAAAGTTTTATACCATTGCTTAACCATTTTCAAGAGAGCTACTTACTGAAATCAAATAAATGAGTTAGTGCGTATGTGAAATAAAAATGTGTGCACTCTTAGAATTTTTTCATTATCACTTGTGTTTCCTTTCCTGATTCCCCAGTAGTAACTAGTACAGACTCAAATGACAATCCAAAAGATATTTTGTGGAATATTGAAAGACACTTGCTTCAACGCCTTTATGTCTACCTCTTGTTAGTGCTGCAAAAAGGCCCACAAATTTTAGAACCAAAAAAAAAATTAGAATGCTAGCAAGTAACTTAAGAGAAAACTATCAAAAGGAATGTTCAAATGAGTTTTCACAATGACTATGAAACAAAATGCAACTATGATAACTATGATGGATTCAATACAACTTGTCAACAATTAATTTACACCATAATATAAAAAGAATAACCTAAAAGTCGAAACCATACTATATATTTCCTATGTCATTATCCAATTAATTTTCCTTCATTGAAATAACAATGACCATGTCAATACTGAGTTATTTTTCCTCCATTGAGGTGACTCAATATCACACAAGTAGTAAGAAAATTCAACAACTTGCATACATTTTTTTGACAATCCTTTTTAGTCAGATGTTTCCATTGGACCAATGATATTGAATTTTTAATAAAATTATGCATGCGAGATTTTATGAGATGTTGAATCCATAAAACTTTTACAATTTTCAATACAAATATTAAATTACTAGATTCGAGTAAAACCGAATAGAAAAAAGTTATTTGTTCACGATTATCTTGATGAAGGACATGTTTTTTTTGGTGCATCTATTTTTTATCTCTAGGTTTTTATTAGGTTAATATTATTCATTGTATCTTGCATTATTTTAATTTTATTACAAATTTTGGAAATCTAATATATATAACCAATGATTAGTCTTATCTCCTGTACTCATTCAAACATTCATGCAATCATGGTAAGGTAAGATGCTTCTATGTTATCTTGTATCTTCTTAGGCACTCCAAAATATCAATATACATATCAATCTTGTGTGAAACAATGACACCAAGTATTCAAAAAATGATTAGAACCACTAAATAAAAGGACTCATTCTGCTGACAAATCTGCAATAGTAAATAGTTCAGGTGTTAAATTCAATGAACTCAATTAATAAATAAACACTACTGAATCCTCAAGAAAAAAATTAAAGACTAACCATACAAATATACATTTTTTTCGGGTAGAATGAATATGAGGATCTCCAATTCCTTATCTCTCAGTTTGTTCATTGCATATTTTTATACAATTTTCAGAGCTCTTTCAACCTGGTCAGGTCGTGCAATGTAGATTGGAATAAAATGTTTAGGATTGGATACCTGCAAATAGAGGAGGGCATAAAATAATAAAATATATTAGGAAATTTTTTTCTTGGTTTTCTATACAACATAGGATAAATTGCAAATCTTGTTACAACTTGTAAAAGGAATATGAAAAGTCAATAAGGGCCACAAGTTCTTACCATGCCAAATATTTGGCACATTTGAGCCAACTTGTGTATCAAGGAGAAACACTGTATTGAATGCCTCATCATATGTTTATACAATCCCAATGGTCAACAATGCCTCCATTGACCATTTTATGTTTCATGTCATGCTATGCTAATGGTAATTAACAAATTACAAAAATAAAATATTTCAATAGTACAAAGTTTATACATAGGCTATTTTCCTATTGAATAACATATATCATATATGTTGTATAGGGAAATTATCTTTGAGATAAAATATTCATTAGCTTATTCATCATGTTTCACTGACCTACCTGTGGTAGGCATAATTTTTCCTTCCTAGTGTCATGGTATTTCAACTACATCTGGAAAATGAGTAAATTATAAAGATTGCAAAAACTAATTTCATGAAAACAGATCTACCAGTGATTTCTTGACAATATCAAAATCATATCAAGTTTAATCTAGACAAAGAAACTAAGTTTCAGTATTTACCCATGGACGAGGCCGAATTCGAGCTTCCACGAAGGCATGTTTTTCACTAATTTTTAGATCAAATTCCTTCGCATAAGGATCTTGATCATAATAATTCTGACACAAAGTTTGCATTAAACATGTCACACTCTATAAACCAATTAAATTCAAATCTCTTTGGTGTTAGCAATAGAAAACAAGGTATCATGATCTTGTCCAACCCATTCTTAATTAAAGAAGCAAAAGAGAAGTTCTCCTCTGTCAATCGGACATTTTTAATTGAAGCATCATATATATATATATATATATACATACATTGACAAATTATCAAATTAAAAATTTAAAGATATCAATTACCAAATTATAAGCAACAATTACAAGAGAAAACAAGAAAAGTCTACCTAATTGATTTAACAGTAGAAAACAAAAACTGCAAGCTGTCCATTTCCCTTTCTCGAGGCTATGGAAATGTATCTTCTAACATAGAAGTAATTGTTTCTCATTTTATTGCTTTGAATATCTCTAACCTTCCACAATCTTGCAAGCCTACTATTTTTCCAGGAAAGTAGAGAGTCAAGACAAATTGATATTGGGGAAACCTGTAGAATGCTCATCGGTTTCATCCTCATTACACTCCATGTTTATTAGTCTTATCATTCCTGCACTTGATTCTTTCATAAGTAATGTGGCATGGTTTAGTTGGCACTAGGACCATGTTGTTGCAAACTTGTTGAAAATTTTAAATAATGTTTGATCTATCAGGTACCTTAATATTTCGTTGCTACTGATTTTTGTTGTCACTTTCGTATGTGCCAAAAAATAATTTGCGCGTAATAGAATTTTAAAAAGGGATATTAAAATGTTCAAAAAAATGTGGAAGGAACTCGAACATTTCAGTTAATATAGCAGGGCCAAAGGCCTCAAACTTGTATTTTTGGAAATTTTGGTCCCTATCTTATGGTTTGGCTCGCATGAGGACATGCAAGGAGGTCGGCGTGGGAGAGTGTTGAGCCTCCATTTTCGATAGATTTTAATTTTTTTTGCTAAGGATATCTTATGCATTCACCTGTTGTTTTTACTTATGATTATCATTTTCCATACATTATTGGACTATTACCAGGCTAGATCCATCTTAAATATGGATGTATCAAGCGCCGAGAGGGATCAAATATGTTGAGGTGAAAACCTCTTTTTTGAGTGTAAAACTTGAGAAAAGGTTTGCACTCGAGATATTTGATCCCTCTTAGTGCTTGATAGATCCGTAGTTAAGATGTATCTAGGCTAGTTTCAGCCATGTGAGGGCAAGGAAAATATATCGATGAAGGGTGAGATAGAGATAATATAACCATTCTAAATATGTTAAATATGTCTGAGATTTATCGAGTCATTTTAATTTTAAATTTTCTTAGTTACCTCAGTTTATTGAGATGATAAATATTGTAAAATAACTTTAATGATGAAAAATGATGAAATGCAAATTATGAATGCAAAGGGACAATGTAATAATATTGAATGATAGAAATGTGAGTAATAAGAATGTAGTCAATTAAAAATAGTCTTCATTGTGACCAATCTCAAACTATTTCTTGTTAGGGGGGTATGTTGGCATTGAAAGAGGTATGAAATTACTATGTATTTACTCATTCTTTTACCATATATATACTCCTATTTTCCTTGGAAAGGTAATTTATCATAGGAATTACAATAGAATTGGAAAGGTTTATGTTTAGTACAAAAAGATGACTAAAGGTTACTTTTTGATTGACAAACAGGAATTTGAAGAGGTGAACAGCTGTACCAAAGGTGGGATCAAGAATAATCTAACTGTTGTTCCATCAGCGTTGAACCATATCCAACCAAAGGCAAGGATATCTTAATGAATAGCCCAAAAAAGGCAGGGGACAGCTCGGCCTCAGTCAGAGTAAACATGATGATGACTAAACGAAGAGGAGCGAATCCCTCTGGATCTTTCGATCCTGAGGGATCGTTGTTCAAACTCATCTTATTCCTTGATTGGTCCATCGAGATTTGATATATAAAGCCATGTCCTTTAGTGACAAAGGGACGATTGTGGTGGAAGTCAGTGAGTTAGTCGAAAGACTCTATATTTAAACATTTTCTCTGTAATATAATTCTTTATTAACTCTCGGTTTTGAGAGAAACTTCTCTATAATGCTTTATGTTGGTTTAATATAAGACACGTGTTTCATATACCTTCTACAGTTCTGAATTAGCCCAGCAGTATTTCACTCGTGCTAAGGGCCTGGCTCCGGTGGAATCACTTCGCTGTTTGTATTTTAATCCTTGTTTACTGTCACGTGAAGTGTGTTTAATGTTTGTTTCGATTACAGAACTGGTTTATAATCGTTAAATCAAATACAGAGTCATTGCTATTTCATCCTTTACAAGAAGCACATTCGCTGTTCGATTACCTTGTTAATATCATTGCTGTTATGTATCTAATTTGAGTTGCTCTTCCATTAATTTATGATTTGTTACAATCGATTGTTGCATGGTAAGTGAATGTTGACAGGATTGAAGCATAGAAATCTAGTTTTCTTGATTATGTTAGAATCGTAATTGCTGTTCATTTCACGTTGCTGTTCCATTTTTTTCATTGCTTATTCATAGTCTTTGATTAGAAAAAAGATGAGTTATAGTTACATGTTGTTGTTCCTTTCCAGATTACGTTTCTTTTAATTTGCTTTCATTGAATCTGCTTTCGTTTCAATTTCTTTAAGATCTCCAACTGTAGAGGATAGAGGCTATTGCTTCCAAGTCCCTAGATTGGTCATCTTGCATTGATTTCTAAGGGAAAGAGTTACTGCTACTGCATCCCTGATTGATGTTTTTCAAGGTTGATGTAGTTTAATATTTCCATTCATGTCACTGTAATTAGGTTTCTTTACAAGCATTTGTTACTTTTGCATTTGTTATTCTGTACTACATCTTCACAGCATTGCTCTTAGATCATTGCAGCCTCAGATAGAGTACACTCTTGAAATAAAAATTCGCTCCTAGATTGATGATTAATGTAGGCTAATTAGGTGTTCAAAAGATACCTTTTTATGACTCAACATTTTGGCGCCGTTGCCGAGGAGAGTGTATGCCATTTTAAAGGAGTAATGCACAGCTGATTTTCTTCTGCTTACGGAAAATTGGGTATTATAGACGGAAGGTAAGAACCTATGCACTGGGCAAGAAAACACACTTGCTCGCAGCCCGCTTCACAACAGAAGTAGGTAAAATTCTTTCTTTAGGTAGGAATGAAGGTTTGTTTCTTTGAATGAATAAACCAACTAAGCGAAACAAAATTCCTCCTAAAACTGAAAAACCTAAGGGACCAGTGACCCTTGGGTGCACAACCTTTATTGACGAAATCCTTAAAAGAACTGAATCTCAGCCATCAGTAGGATTTAAAAGAACTACTTCTAGACAGCCTACTAGTTCCCTTCAGGCTACAGAGTCACCATCTGAAGCCTTTGCTGAGATACACAGTCAAACAGAGGGAATTGAGCAAGATTGCCAAGAAATTGAGAATCCTTGCATAAGTTTCCTTCAAGAAGGGAACGCTAGCAATCTCCGAGAAGGAGAAGGGGAAATGGGAGAAATCACAAATTTGAAATCTCCTATTGAAACTTCCCAAACAATAAACAGCCCAGATAAGGAAAGTGTTGTTCAACTTATTGAGAACCAAGGTCCTAAATCACCTCAAACAGTAGGTTGACAGGAAATACTTATTATCCCAGACAGAGGGAGTGTTGTCAAAGCCATTCCTACCCCTTCTCGTCAACCTAGAAATTCCTTGGAAATCCCAGAGGGATATTGGCATATCTTCGATCAAATGGCCCAGAACCAAAATCAGAATCAGTAGCAGACCTCTACGCTGCAATATCCTATAGTGGATATTGCATTCAATGCACCCATGAAAGTGATACCTCTTCAACATATTCCCACATTTCACGGCTTAACATCAGAGGATCCAGATGCATTTTTATTTGAGTTTGATGTGCTGTGCAGAGTATACTATTACACCATCGATGCCCAAAAACTAAAACTATTCCCTTCTACATTAAAAGGGGCAGCCCTACGATGGTTTATGGGATTAGGTGGGGGTGTTATAACTGATTGGGATCATATGAAGGCTGCATTTTTAAAGAAATATCAAGATTACTGTAGGTCTTGGGAATTAAAAGATGAGATATTCCAAATGACAAAAAAACCAAATGAGACCCTGGAAGAGTATGTGGAACGGTTTCAATATAATCTTCAGAGATCCCCTTATGCATCTTTACCCTTACCTGATAATGTTTTGAAAACCACATTAATTAGGGGAATGAAAGATCAATGGGTTGAAACATTGAATATTATGGGAAAAGGTGATATATATCAGGAAAGTTATCCTAACATCATTGATTTGTGTATCAGGAGTTTGAGGGGCAATACAAGGTTGAAATCAGCAGAACGTGATATAATTACAAGGGAAAATAAGACCTCTAACGAAGGTGTGACTCGTGCAGAGATTGGAAATATGATAGAAGACTTTAAGACAAACATACTTGGGACTCTAACAATTCAGTTCGATATTATGCAAGCCAAACAGAAATAGGCAGAAGCAGAGAAAAACTTGGCAATATTCTGTCCCAGATGTAGGAAAAAACACAACCACAAAGAATGCCCATTGGATGTGATTAAAGTCTGCGCTATTTGCATGAAAGATCACCCTACATAGGGATGTCCTTCGCTTCCTGGCCTAAAAGAAGTTTATAAGGAGGTAGAAGAAGAATCAGAAATGGTATGTCTGCTTAACCAATGCCGACAATGGCAGCCACGACCATCAGGTATGCCAAATGATCCATTTTCTTTTCAGCCTCCTCAGTATAATGCTCAACAATATAATGGGATGTGGCAGAATCAACCACCTTTCCCTAATTGGTCACAACATCCATTTCCTCCCACATATTGGCCAAATCAAACAAACCAAAATAATTGGCCTAGCTTTCCTTTCTACCCACCATTCTGGCCTACACAATGGTCCCCTTCTACTTCCCAGAGTCAGGCCTGGCAGTCAAACTGGCAAAAACCTACAAATCAGCCAGCCAGATCAATTCCTCTCTCTCAACCTACACTGACAGCTCCTTATACAAACCCCCAGACCAATTTAAGACCACAACTCCTAGCCCAAACCAACCCAAACGCAAACAATAGGCCAGTTCAGTCTGTCCAAATAATGGAACCCCCAGAAGTAGAAACTAAACTGAGGGAGTGCAATGATCTTCAATTAAGGTCTGTGCGCATAGTGGAAACAAAGAGAAACAATGATGTCCACACTGAAGATCTGTTACCTCTAGAACAAATAGTACAAAGTGAGAAGGAAGTTCAACAACAAAATAAAAAACGAAGTCAACAACAAGTAAAAACTTCCTCTCCAACATTCCCAGAATGATTAACTATACCTCGTCCATTAGAACAACCTAATTTTGATCTTCTGGGAGAATTAAAAAATTTGTGTATAAAAATCCCTCTCCTCCAAGCTATTCAAGACATTCCTATATATGAAAAAACCATTAAGGAATTATGCATAAAGAAGCCAAAGAGGAGAACAACAACCAATCCTACTGTCCAAATAGTCGGTACCTTATCTGACTTATTATCAGGAATGGAAACACCCATCAAATATGAAGACCCAGGAAATCCTATAGTGACAGTGCAGATCAATGGCCAATCATTTCCAAATGCCTTAGTTGACTTGGGGGCAGCAATCAACATTTTAACAACCACCACCTGTCAAAAACTTGGCATTACATCACTAGAACCAACAACAACCTTGTTGGAATTGGCTGACCGATCAGTAGTCAAACCAGAAGGTATACTACAAGATGTAATGGTATCTGTAGATTCCTGGGAATACCCTGCTGACTTCCTGGTTATCAATCCAAAGAATCGACTAGATGGACACCCGTTAATCCTAGGTAGACCTTGGTTGGCAACTGCCAATGCTTATATTGGATGCCGACAAGGCAACATGACAATTACAAGGGGAAATTATGTCAAGAATTTAGCCCTATATCCCCCAGCCCAGCCAAGTCTATCAATAATCAAAACAAGAAAACCACCTGCATCATATCTTATGGAAAATATGAGATCACCTCTAACTATAGAAAATTCTCTTGATTTTAAAGATCAAATAGAGGATGATATCATTAATAATTTTATCAATAAGTCACAAACCAGATCTCATTTGCAATGTCACATGATCAAAGCAGCATTCGATAATAAAGAAGAAGAAGATCCTTTCAAAGATATTCCTGATCAAACAATACCTACTACTTCTGTGAGCAATATCAAGGTTGTAGAAATTGAGCTGGGAAAAACTTTAAATATTAACAACAATCTCACTGCTGAACAAGAAGAGAAATTGGTCCAATTATTACGAAAATACAAAGTAGCCTTTGCATGGGATTACCCCGATATGAAAGGAATTGATCCTCAATTGTGTACTCACCACATTTATATTGAAAAAGATGCAAGACCCATTCGCCAACCTCAAAGAAGACTAAATCCTCACCTTAAAGATATTGTGAAAGCTGAATTACAAAAACTATTGGATGTTAATTTCATCTACCCAATATTTGATAGCAAGTGGGTCTCCCCATTAGTGGTAGTACCAAAAAAGAACGGGAAGTGGAGGATATGTGTAGATTACCGTGAACTTAATAAGGAAACACAGAAAGACCACTTTCCCCTTCCTTTCATTGACCAGGTACTAGACACATTGGTAGGGAAGAAATTCTTCTCTTTCCTCGATGGCTTCAGTGGGTAAAACCAAATCCAGATTGCCCCTGAAGATCAGGACAGAACTACTTTTACCTGTCCATGGGGGACATTTGCCTACCGAGTCCTACCTTTTGGCCTATGCAATTCTCTTGCTACATTATCGTTACTAGGCTTTGCTTAAGCAATGAAAGTGTCTTATGATGATGACTGAAGGAGTTATCTTAGGACATTATATTTCAGCAGCTGAATTCAAGTAGACCTGGCTAAAATTCAAATACTATTGTTAATTCCTACACCTACTACAAAAATAGAGGTACGTAGCTTTCTTGGATTTTCTAGTTACTATAGAAGATTTATAGAAAATTATTCTCAAATAGCTTCACCTTTATATGCACTGACTGGAAATGTTGATTTCACTTGGACAGATAAATGTGACAATGCCTTTAATGATATGAAGAATCTTGTTTCAACAGCCCCAGTGCTGAGGGGCCCAAATTGGAATTTTCCGTTCCAAATTTCATCTGATGCCTCAAACACAGCAATTGGAGCAGTACTTGGGTAGGAGGAAGACAAGAAGCCATATGCAATTTACTATATTAGCAAAAATCTATCCCCTGCTGAATTAAAGTATACTGTGACTGAGAAAGAATTTTTAGCTGTAGTTCATGCTATAAACAAATTTAGGCATTACATAACTGGGTATCCTATAGTATTATATACTGATCACTCTGCCATTAAATTTTTAGCAAATAAACCCTGCTACAAATAGAAGAGTGACAAGATGGTTGATTTTACTGCAGGAATTCGACATCACAATCAAAGATCGACCTGGGAAAGAGAACCCTGTAGCTGACTTTCTGTCAAGAATGCCAAAGCCAACATATATAGAAGTAGTTGAAGACAACTTTCCAAATGAACATCTCTTCGCTGTTACTATCAGAACACTGTGGTATGCTGATATAGCGAACTATTTGGCAATAGGTAAATTACCTACACATCTGTCCCTTAATGAGCGTAAGCAAATAATACACCGTAGTACCTGCTTCTCCTGGATTGGAGGTCACCTATTTCATACAGGTGCAGATATGCAAATAAGGAGATGCGTTAGGGAGGATGAGGTATTTGACATCTTGAAAGCATGCCATGATGGACAATGTGGCAGAAATTTTGCAGATCGTATAACTGCCCATAAAGTTTTACGAATAGGTTATTCTTTGCCTACTATCTTTAAAGATGCTAAAAAATTCGTGCAGGCCTGTGATAGCTGCCAAAGGGCAAGTCACCTTGGGCAATATGATGAAATGCCTTTGAACCCTCAACTAGTGATTGAACCATTTGAACATTGGGCACTTGACTTTGTTGGTCCCATTAGCCCTCCATCAAACCAAAAAACATACATCCTAGTTGCAACTGAGTATGTCACCAAATGGGTTGAATCAGAGGCTCTTTCAAAAGCTATAGAGGACTCTTTAATACAGTTTCTTTTCCAAATCTTTGTGTGCTATGGGCTCCAAAGGGACATAATCACAGATGGAAGACCACAATTTGTAGGTAATAAATTATCTGAAACATTACAAAACTACCACATTCAGCACAAGATTACAACTCCATATCACCCACAGGCCAATGGCCAAGTAGAGAGCATGAAAAAAGTAATCGAATCTATATTAACAAAAAATGTTGCCTCTCATAGACAACATTGGGCCTACAGATTGCCAGAAGCATTGTGGGCATATCGAATAATGTGGAGACCTACTACAGGGTATTCACCATACCAATTGGTATTTGGAAAAGAACCCATATTTCCTATAGAATTCGGAATTCAAACATTAAGAACAACTCAAAAGGTGGGTCTAAATCTAAATGAAGCCTAGGCTAAAATACTACAGCAAATTAATGAGTTAGATGAAATTAGGCTCTCTCCTCTTCAGCACACAACATTAATTCAGCAACAGAGAGCCAAATGGCATGACGTCCATATCAAATAAAAGATCTTCCACGAAGGATACTGGGCACTCCTATATGATTCTAGGTTTCAGGATTTCCCAGGAAAACTCCAGACACGATGGCTTGGACCATATAAAATACAAAAAGTGCATGATAATGGCACTATTACATTAGTTACCATTGACGGATCTGGACATTCCTTTAAGGTAAATGGTCATCGAGTACGATTGTATCATAAACCACTTACTCGGGAATCCTTTTACCAACAGTTACGGGAATATTATACCATGGAAATTCTCGCTGAAGGGGAGAACTCCTCCTCGACACCAATTTGATAAATAATTTCTTTTTTAATTTTGTACATAAATAAATTTTTTTTTCTGTTTCTTGATTATTATTTTATGGAATTTGTTTTTTAAACATTTTGTTAATATTACTTCTTTATTTCTTTATCGTTTGTTTCTTGAAATTTGGTTTCTTTAAAAGAGAAAAAAGAGGAAAAATTCTGTTTGTTTTGTTTGTTTTTTTGTTCCTTTATAAAGGAATAGCACTTCTGTTGTTCCTTTAGAAAGGAACATCAGTTTCATAGAGTGCTTTTTCTGTTCCTTTCTAAAGGAACAACACTTCCGCAGAGTATTTTTTGTTGTTCCTTTTGAAAGGAACAACAGTTCCGTAGATTGTTTTTGCTATTCTTTTTAAAGGAACAAAATTTTTTTGAGTGGATTGTTTCTTTTGTTTTTAGCTAGCATTTTGAATTTTTGATTACTTTTCTAAAGGAAAATATATCATATACAATCATACAAATTAAAACTTACTATAATCAGCAAATAAAAATAAATCATCATTTTTTTAAGAAAATTGTCCAGTAATGATAAGAAAAAAAAAGGAAAAGGGGCATGATCAATAACATAACTTTGCTATTTTATTACCATTGAATTAATTTGATTGATTATTTTTATCATGATTGGTTATTTCCCACATGCTATAATTTTCTTTGATGTTTATCTATGGAATAGGAATAAGGGCATATTTTTTCTATTGAGAAGTTCATAATTCTTCCACCATCCCTACTCTTAAGGAGTGTTGAGCCATCCCTTATGAATAACTAAGGAAAAGTGCTGTATGAAAAAAAAAAAAAATTTACATATTTTATTAATAATGATTTTGCAGATGGAGGATAGGGGTTCTCATCAAGAGCCAGCCTACCATGATCATAGGGAAGGCAGTGAAGTGGCATTCCCATTATGGCCACCAAACCAAGGAAATGATCCAATATACAATTGAAAAAAATTAAGAAGTCCTTGGAACAGGAGGTCTCATCACGAGCCGACCTCCCCACCTTTCACTTCTTCCCGATGAATGGCATTGTGGTTTATCTGGTCACCAAGCCAGCACAATGGCCTCCATCATGATATTCAACAAAAAAGCACTTCCCTAGAATAAATAAAGGACAATGGTTCCATGGGTAAGAAAGCAACTCTGTCAATGTTATGGACACCTGTGGGAAATAGAGCTCTGCTGATGGTATTGGAGTCACATTTATGCACATCAATATCTATATTTAACCATTTTCCTACATCTCTATTTAAATGTCAAATGAAAATATGAATCCTTTACCTTTACCTCCGAACCTATTATACATGAAAATCATTACAAATCGATCATATTAGTTCGAAATGGTAAATAATGCAATTGTACTTATGTTTATCTTATGTTGTACCTTCTCCTCATGTTTGAATCATTACAAAACGATTTTCTATTCATTATAGATTCATCACATGCATTGATTTCATTAATTGCTATAATTTGATTGAATGTATCATAATTACGCCTACTTTTTACTGTTGTATTGTTGTTGTCCCACACTTGATTCTCTTAGTTGACGGTCGAGGATGACCTTTCATTCATTCGGGGGGCATGGATGTCTGCATGCAAATCAAACCCCAATATTTCCTTACATGTATGTGAACTAAATCCCTGCATTTTAGGAAATAACAAATTTTCAACGAACTTTGCTGTGTTGTTCCATTGTGATTACTGTGTGTTGAGAAAATTAATAGAGTGTAGAGATGGGGGGATGGCCAATTCGCAGTGAACCACATGTGTTGATCGTCTCTGATGCTGCACTAGCAATTTTAGAAAGACTAGGGTGGATTACATATTTCATGAGAATGTAGTAACCCCATGAAGCAGTGGCTACCAAAATTTTATTGAACCTACAGGAAGGATCCTCCATGGTCAGAGGAAGGAAGATAGTTGTATCTGATGAGATAATTGCAGAAGTGTCTGGCATTCCCGCGCAAGGGGCTATTTGGACTCAGATGAAGATTAGGATTCGAGAAGCCATGAATATTTTTCAAGATGATGGGCAGAAGTTAGTTATCAAAGGTAAAGGAGTCCAGCCAGTGTCATTAGGAGAACCATGGACAGAGTTGGCCAAGATTGTGCAGGCTTACATAACATGCGACGGAAGAAAGGATGTGGTAAGATCTCGTCACCTTAAGCTACTAGCTATATTAAAACAGAAATGCACCATTTATTTTCCTGCATTTTTAAATTCTTTGTTGCATGATACTACTCGTGGTATAAGAAAATCCCAGCATGAAGATATGGTTTTCAGCCACCATTGTCTAATTCGATTAATAGTGAGTCGTAGCCTCGCCCAGTAATAGACTAGCTGGGAAGAATTAATATTTTCTATTGATGGGGGTTAGCTCTACCCACTCCAAAACGGAAGAGGATGGCCTTCTCAATAGCTGAGACTTCTACTCACAGACAATCCCTCTGATTGAAACGAAGTAGGAGGATGGTGGAAGAACTTCCAAGCAGCAATAGCCAGCCCCTGGAATTGCACAACTCAAAGGAGGAACAACCTCCACAATTGGAGGGATTAAGCCCTCGTCCTGATGAGGAAGAACAATTGGAAGGAGAAATTCACTAATCGGATGAAGAAGAAATAAGTCCCCATACCGGTAGTGAAAAACAATCTAGTGCAGAGGAAGGAGATAATGAGGAAGAAGAAATCGAAAGAAATACTGAGGAAGAAGAATTTGAAGGAGAAATTTGGTATTCAGATGAGGAGGAAGGAATTTATCACACTGTGAGGAGGATGAGGACAATCATAACAGCAATAAGGATGAAACAGAGCCTCCCAAAAATTTTATCGTAAGCCCTTTACAAGAAGACCAATTGGCCGAGATTTTAGCCAATATGAGTGATTATGAACGACCTCATAGCCCCTTGGACCTCAATATAGATATTAATCAACTACCAGAGTACTCTGCTATTGATAAAGAAACCGCTGGAGAAAAACAGAATGAAACAGAAAACCCTAGCGAAGCTAGGGTTGCTTCTCCTGAGAGGTGTGAATAGTAGAAAGAGAACGTTGAAACTAGAAGCCCCCAGGAGATTGTAGAGTTAACTGAGAATATTATTCCCGAAGAATTTATCCAAGGGGGTATGAATGTGGAAGAGGAACCCCAAGGAGAAGAACAATAAGAGAATTTTACTGAAGGCACAGCTGATATAGGCCAAAACCCTGTTGAGCAAACGAGTTTAGATAAAGGAACGGCTGTTCCATTAAGAAAAAGGAGGAAAACCACTGAGATTGAGAAGCTTCGCAGGGAACGAATAAAGATTCATAAACTAGTGGAACAGCTTAGGCTAACTATTAGAGTTATGAGAATGAAACAGATGCCTAAGCGAGCCCCTAAGAGAAGAAGCATTTCTATCAAAAGAAGTTTGAAAAAGAGAAGGGTGACCACTAATAGGAACCCCCAAGTTATAGAAGAAACCATACCTGACCCTAATTATGAGGATGCGGAGCAAAAAATGGCTGTTCCAACACAAGCTATTCCAGAGGAACCTATTTTGAGTGAAAATATGCAATCTAATAGTCAGCACACTTTTAGTGATCTGACACTAGTCAGACTTCAAGAAGAATTGACACAGGCCCAAATAGAAAGGAAAAGATTGGAGGAAGATACTATCCCGAGAAAGAGATATCAGGAATTGCAGCAAAAAATGAGAACTATTCATGAAGTCAAAACTGAAGCTCATGAAAAATGTCAGAAAGAAGAGGTAAAGGTTGATAAGGTAATGAACCAACTAAAACTAGCCTACAATCAAATGGACACTCTCTGCTCCTTGTATACTAATGTCTCAGCCTGTAGATGTCCTGCCAAAACTATGCTTTGTTTTTACTAGAAAGATAATTACAATTAAAGATCAAGGGATTTAGGGCAGGAAAATCCATAGAGCTAAAAACCATAGATGACTTTATATCATGCTGCAAACTTTATGGGATCAAAGTACAGTGCCTTTTGTGTGAATTTTACTTGCATAATCTAATACTTGAAAATGACTGTGAATAAAACCCTAGCCCTTTTATTGGAGATGTTCAGTTTCAGGAATTCATTTCCTTTGATGTAAATCAATTAATATGGCTTAAAGCCTATAACACCTTTCAAAGGAAGGAAAATGGATTAGATATATGCGTCAGAAGTGAACCTCAGGACCCACATCAATTTTGGGCTAGATAGAAAAGTTTGATGACAAAGAAAGGCGTTACCCAAAATCTGGGGCCTGTCCACAAATCAATTATCTTGAATGGAACAGAATATTTCTCATCCATTAGAAACCAAGCTTATATATCAGCCAAATTCTGGTGGAGAATCTCCAATCAGAATGTGCAAAATAGGGAACCATTTAATTATAGAAACTTTGGGCTAGCAGCAAACGTCTTGATTTCCTATAGCCATCTTGTTTTAAAACAAGGACCATACTAGTTAGGATGTAGGTTCCGCAGCCCTACTGCATGGTACCCTGCTTCGGAATGAAAATCTATTTATGAACTTCCTGAAGGACAGATAGAACATGTTTTTGAGGAATTAGCTGCACTACGTGGTTTTAGGCCTGTTGATGACAAACCTTATCCGGCTTATTCTTTGACTGCTCTCCATGTGAACTATAGTTTTCATGAGGGCATGAAAAATATTAAGTAGGGGGGTATGTTGGGTAGTGAAAGAGGTATGAAATTACTATGTATTTACTCATTATTTTACCATAGATATACTCCTGTTTGCTTTGAAAGGTAATTTATCATAAGTATTACAATAGAATTGGAAAGGTTTATGTTTAGTACGAAAAGATGACTAAAGTTTACTTTTTGATTGAAAAACATGAATTCAAAGAGGTGAACAACTGTAACAAAGGTAGGGCTAAGAATAATCTAACTACTGCTCCATCACCGTTGAACCATATCCAGCCCAAGGCAAGGAGATCTGAACGAATAGCCCAGAAAAGGTAGGGGACAACTCAGCCTCAATCAGAGTAAATAGGATGATGACTAAATGAAGAGGAGCAAATCCCTCAGGATCCTTCGATCCTGAGGGATCGTTGTTCAAACTCATCTTATTCCTTGATTGGTCCATCGAGATTTGATATATAAAGCCACGTCCTTTAGTGACAAAGGGACGATGGTTGTTGTTGAAGTCAGTGAGTTAGTCGAAAGACTCTATGTTCAAAAATTTTCTCTATAATATAATGCTTTATTAACTCTTCGGTTTGAGAGAAACTTCTCTGTAATGATTTATGTTGGTTTAATATAAGACACGTGTTTCATCTACCTTCTACAGTTCTGAATTAGCCCAGCAGTATTTCACTGGCGCTAAGGGCCCGACTCTGGTGGAATCACTTCGTTGTTTGTATTTTAATCCTTGTTTACTGTCGTGTGAAGTGTGTTTAATGTGTATTTCAATTACAGAATTGGTTTATTGTTGTTGGATCAAATACAAAGTCATTGCTATTTCATTCTTTAAAAGAAGCACGTTTGTTGTTCAATTATCTTGTTGTTATTATAAATATTTTCTGTTCCATATCTGATTTGAGTTTCTGTTCCATTAGTTTATAATTTGTTATAATTGATTGTTGCGTGGCAAGAAGTTGTCGACAGAATTAAAGCATGGAAATATAGTTGCTTGAGTATGTTAGAATTTTAATTGTTGTTCATTTCACATTGCTGTTCCATTTTTGTTCATTACTCATTCCTAGTTTTTGATTGGCAACAAATGAGTTATTGTTACATGCTGTTGTTCCTTTCCAGATTTTGTTCCTTTTAATTTGCTTTCATTGAATCTTCTTTCATTTCAATTGCTTTAAGATCTCCAACTGTAGAGGATAGAGGCTATTGCTTCCAAATCCCCAAATTGGTCATCTTGCATCGATTTCTAAGGGAAAGAGTTACTGCTACTGCATCCCTAATCGATGTTTGGCAAGATTGATGTAGTTTAATATTTCCATTCATGTCACTATAATTAGGTTTATTTTCAAGCATTTGTTACTTTTTCATTCGATATTCTGTACTACATCTTCACAGCATTGATCTTAGAAAATTGCAGCCTTAGACAAAGTACACTCTTGAAATAAAAGGTCGCTCCCGGATTGATGATTAATGTAGGCTAATTAGGTGTTCAAAAGATACCTTTTTATGACCCAAAAATAGTCAATTGTTTTGTCATTTTTTCATATCGATTATATGAAAAGAAAAGTTGGAATCGTAAACCATTTAAATATTTAGCTCGAGATGTTGTAGTAAACATCATATTTTGTCTCTCTTTCTCTCCAATATTAATAGGTTTAATTAATATAACACAAAAATCAATGTAAATTGTCAATGATTTTTTGTGCTTACACTGAAATCTATGCACTTAGTTCAATAAATCAAATAGGATTAGAAATCATCTACATTAAAATCAATGCATCTAATGCAAGCAATCAAATATAATTAGAAATCAACATCTACATTGAAATTAATGCATCTATCACAAGTATCAAATAGGATTAGAATTCACAATCTACACTAAAATTAATGCACTTAGTGCAAGCAATAAAATAGGATTAGAAATCATTTACATTGAAATCAATGCATCTAGTGCAAGTAATCAAATATAATTATAAATCAACATTTACACTAAAATCAATACATCTAGTTCAAGCAATCGAATAGGATTAGGAATCACCGTCTACTCTGAAATCAATGCATCTAGGACAAAAAATATTCTTTCCTCCATCCCTCTCCACACACACACACACACACACATATATATCCCTCCATCTCTCCTTTGTCTCTTTATCAAACCCCGCGAAACACACACACTCTCTCACTCCATATATATCAATATCTTTGTCCCTTCCTCCTTTTCTCAATATATCTCTTCTTTATCTTAACCTTTCATCTATATCTCTATCTCCCTCCATTACTCTATATCAACCCCAAAACATACACTCTCTTTCTCCAATATATCTATCTATCAGTCCCTCCTCCTCTCCCTCTCCCTCCTGCTATCCTATCTCCCTCTCTCTCCATCTTCCTTTTCAATCCCTCTCCCTCTCTCTCTTCACCTTTCATTCTCTATGTATTTATGCTTAACTCCCTCTCTCTCCCCCTTGATCTCCATCTCTCTTCCCCTACCTATCTTCACTCTCTCTCTTCCTTTCTCTACCATCTCTCTCTCTCTCTCTCTCTCTCTTTATCTTCACCTTTCAACTTTGTTACTATATGCCTCTATCTCTCCTTCTCTCCCCCATTCTATCCATCTCTCCTTATTTGTCGCTTTATCTAACCCCCAAACATACAAACTCTCTCTCCATCTCTCCCTTGTCATTGCCTCTCTTTCTCAACTACTCACTCTTTGTCTTCAATCTTATCTCCCTCTCTCCCCATCTAGCTCCCTCTCTCTATCTCTACATCTCCTCTCCTCCAACTCCATCTCTCTATCTATCCCTCTCTCCTCCTATCTCCCTCCCTCTTTCCTCCTCACTTTCAAGTCACTTCCCTTTTCCTTCCTCTCTCTCCCTTTCTCTTCTACCTCCCTCTCCCCATCACTCACTCTCTCTCTCTCTCTACAATCCTCTATATTCCCCCATCACTCTCTTCCTCTCTCTCAAGTCCTCTCTCTCTTTTTATCTCCCTTTTCGTCTATGTGACCCCCCTAGGCTACTCTCTCTCTCTCTCTTTTTCATTCAATCCTTTCTCTCTGTCCACCCTCCAATCATCTCTCTTCCCACATCACTCTATCTCTCTCTCCAAAAATGTTACTATATCCCTCCATTTATCCTTCTCTCTCCTTCTCTCCCCCTTTGTCTCCATCACTCCTTCTATGTATATTTATCTCACCCTTAAACGTACACACTCTCTCTCTATCTCTCTATCGTCACTCACTCACTCTCCTCTTCTCACTCTCTATGCCTTTCTTCTTCCCTCTGTCTCTCCCCCTCCAAATCCATCTCTCATCCTCCTCTCATCCTTCCTCTCTCTACCTTTCTCTCCTACCTCCCTATCCCTTCCTCCTTCTTTGTCTCTCTCTCTCTCTTTCCATTCCTCCTCTCCTCTATCCTTCAATTTATCTCCATCTCTCCCTTTCCCCTCTTCATATTTCTCCACCTCTATCATATGTATTTGTTCTTCCCTCCCATATATATCTAGAGATAATATATATATCATGATATATTAATATATATTATAATATAACAAATTTAATATTGTATTAATCTAAAGTTATTAAATTTAATAATATTAATATTATAATATATTAATATGAATATTAGATTTAACAATATTATTATTATTATTATTATTAATTTAATATTAATGGTAGGGTTAATAATAATTTGGTCCATGGTATTTGGGCCATAGACTTTATATATAATTATATGCTGATTTATAATCTTATTTGGTATATTTTTATTTATTTACCTTACCTCTTTATACATATTTTATATTTTGTTAAAACTACTTTTGGTAGTAATTACATATGATCATGAAATGTAAAAGTTTCTTTACCGTACCTCTTTTATGAATATGGTATTTGTCCCATGGTATTAATAATAATTTGAGCCATGGTATTTGACCCATAAGGTTCACCTAAATAAAACCTCTTTTTTGAGTTTTTGTAAATATAGAGGTTTATGGAGTAAATATAGAAAAAGGCTTTATTTATTTACCATACCTCTAGTTCATTTATATTTTATTTATTTACCATATTATTTTTTAGTGTTCGTAAACCTCTTCATATTTTAATAAATTTAATTTTTAATGAAATTTTAATTGTTTATTGATATGATTTTGTAAGTTATTGTTTAAGCCGCTATTATTTTGATTTTACTTTTTTAATTTTCTTTAGTTTTTTTTTTTAATATTCGCTTCCGACATACTTACACATCGGGGTCATACTGGGCTGTATAATGCGCCTATCGGCGCAATAAAAAGATTAAGAGGTAACATTTTATTATTCTTTAAATTCTCCTTGTTTTAGTAATTTGAGGATATTTCTGTGAAATATAACCACTAACATGTTATCCTTGTGATAGGTGTATAGTTCCTGTTCCAACAACACAGTTCTTGTTCTAATGGTGTAGTTCATGTTCGTACAGTAGAGATCATGTTCTGACCTCCATGATTTTCATACACCCAACTACCATGGTAGGAAATTAACATATGGGTTTTGAAGGGAAAGGGATCAATATGGTGTTTTATTTCCCTAATCTCGCCCATGTATTCTAAAGAACCTGTATATTGAAGGTCAAAGTAATTTTGGGAAGCCATAAGGTTTATTAACAACATGATATTCCCATGAATACCATGGAAACAATTTCATGATTCGATATCGGTAATGGTGTCTATATGGAACCTCAGATCGATGGGCATTCATTCAAATAACTAAACTCTTTATTCTGATTTAGAAATTAGTTTACAAACTCTAGAATTGTTTTCACAATTAACCTTTGATCCTGATTATTAGGAGGCACTACTGTTATAAATGGTAAGCCTTTTTATTGTAGGAGGGGACGATTGATAGGATTCGATATACAGATTCTGATAGGAAAGGAAGGGACTGAAGGGAAGATCATATTCCTGGTGGGATGATCCTCAGAGGGGACCACTGGAGAAAATATCTACACTATCTTATGCTGATGTAACAGGAATTTGAGATTAATACAAATAGTCATATGATTTATGTTATTATTTCTAAGTATTCTTGGATTGTGATTTAACTTTTATCAGAGCAAGGAGCTCGATGGTTTGGGCCCACCATTTATTCTGTTATCCAAACCACATAGGATTGTATTCATTTTGTTTTGATCAATGCATAATTGTGAGAGTGTGATTAAGTAGAATTTGGTAATTTTATTTTAGAATTATCCCTTATGCTTTCATATTAAATTTCACATGTTTGATGGTAAGGTTACTTTGTTGGAATTCATTACTGTTTATCACATGGCCATTTTATATGTAAATTGAGATAGAGAAAATAAAGTATATCTAGTAAGTTTCTTTTTACTTCATTTCACATTTATTAAGGGATAATTTCATTATTTACTGTGATTCCATTTATCACATAACAAAATCTACTTTTAGTTTGTAAGGATTCAATGATAGAGAGAAAAACTGCTTATCACGAAGTAGGGGTATGATCACTAGGCATTCTAATTTGATTTACTATCCATACTATTCGAGCATTCATCAAGACTTTATATTATTATGTGAAATTGATCCTAGAGTATTAAGAGAACGATATTCATTATTATCATTCAAATATGAGGATTAGTGTGACAATAATTTATCTTTGTTTCATTGCAATATTAAAGTGTCCAAAAAAACTCTTTGAGAATACCTCTGATCGAAGGATATAATTGATGTCTTAAATTTTCAATTGAATACTGCATTATTTTCAGAAAAAAATATTTCCATGTGATTCCTTCTATGTAGTAGTAACTTTTCATTTTAAAGGAACCATTTAATGATTTTCTGAAATTAGGATAAGCCTTGAATCACTTTAGAATTTGTTCATTTCTAGTTCCTAGTTTTACTTCATGCGTTCCTTCTTTGTGAGTAATACTTTAAGGGGTTTTGAAAAGAGAATTTCACCCTTTTTTTTCCTAAATGGTTTTTCAGTTTGAGGGGAATCCACATTCCCTTGTCCCCTAGATAATGGAAGAACACTTTCTGCAAGAGTCACTCAACTCGGAAGAGGAGCTAGAAGTAGGTTCACAATCTGTTCTGCTTAGTTTTAAAACTCTTGTTTTCTGAATTATTCCTTTTGAATTATTCACGAGAGCTTGATTTCTATTTCAAAGATACCCGAGGTTTTCTTCTGGGATTTATTGTGCTACGTCTCTAAGCTTTCACAACCATATTGACAATTTCAATATTGGTGTAAATATTTTGTTTATATCGCCAAAAATTTTGGCGTCGTTTGTAGGGAGTCGTTGTAAGATAAGGCCTCAAATATTTTTCATGATTTTTCCCTTTTCTTTTCAAGTGATTTTTTTTAGATTATTGTGATTCCCCTTGGTTTTCTGAAGCATCGTAGATGGTATTTCCATAGATATCATGAGCTTGGTTTGTTTTATTTTACTACAAATGAGTTTTTAAGTGCAACTTTCTTACTCCAAAATGTGATGCCTTGTTTTTTTTCCATTACTGCAAATGATTTTTCTAATACTGGGGTTGCTTCTTTTATTGTGAATTATCATTTAACTATGATTTTTTTCTTTAACTCATAATATTGATTTGTTTCTTTGGTTTTCTTAGTATCTTGGTGCTATACAAACCCCTCGATCTAATCCATGTGCTAACAAGACATACCAACTAGCTTGTTGAAAACATAGAAATGGTATTTCAAGGCATTTTGTATGAGGAGATTGAGGCTAATATCAATTATCCCATACACCTATTTCACTGGTTAGTTGGAAGGAAATCTCAAAGAAGGAGTCTCTAACTAGTACATGGAGAACATATTTTCATTTGGTAAGAAATGGAAAAAATTGTTACTTTTGAATTCCCTATCAAATATCCAAGAGTGGAACAAATGCATAGTATTCCCCCATCTCCACTAGAAAAATTTCATGGTTTTGAAAATGAAGGCACACATACATTTGTTTTTAATTTTGAAGTACTTTGTAGAGGATATGGTTATTTTACTAATCATCAAATATTGCAAGTGTTTCCTCCTACTTTAAAAGTAGCACTTCTCCGATGGTTCATGAGCCTTGGAGGGACCTGCATTCAAACATGGGAAGACATGGATAATTAATTCTTGAAGAAATAACAAGACTACTTGCAGGCCGATGAAAATATTTTTGGAATAACATAAGGGGGAAATAAAATTTTGGTGAACTATGTTCAGTGATTTTGATACAACCTTCAAAAAAAAAAACATAAACCTAATTTGGAAAAAATATTCCTTGAAAACACTCCTACTCAAAGGAATTAAAGGTGATTTTTTAGAACGTTTAAATCTGATAGGAGTAGGTGAATTTTTTCAATTACCATGTGATGATTTTTGTGAATTATGCATTAGGAAATCTAGGAGAATCTCCACGGTCGGTAAGAATTATCGAAAAAATTCTTCTCAATTTTTGGAATCTGCTACAAAAATAGGAGTTACAAAATCTTCTCTAAATTTTCAATTGGATGATTTGCAGGAAGAACAAAAGCACTGTAAGGAGGATCACTCAAAATAATTCCCATCACTTATAGGGTTACAATAAGTATTCAAGGAAGCGAGCAAGTAAATAAATCGACAACCAGGTATAACTCAAAAGTCGCCATAATTATATGCTTGGAATAATATTTATTTTTCTCAATAGTTTCCTCATAAAATCCATAACCATATAGTTCCATGGAATACTTATAATCCTCCTCTAATTTAATACCCCACCTTATGGCCACATTGGATCTCTCCCTTGAGCCACATATTCCCACAACTTCAAGTATGGTTTGGAGCCTCATCTCTAGGGAAATTTCCCATGAAAACTCCATAACCTATGCCACAACAGCTATAATTTTTGTCCAATGCACCACCATGTTATCCTTCTCTATGGTCCCAATCATTTGTGCAACCAAATCCTAATTTTGATTATCAAGTTGCACATAAATTTAAAAAACCTATTTTTCCTATTCACTCCTCTACTGAATGCAATGCCATATATTTTAGAAAGGGGAGAGGAGTGAATTTAGAAACTTCCCCTATTATCACACAACATTTACCCAAGTAAGAAAATTTAATCCATAAACCATTCTAGGAGAAATATATGGTACGAACTTATTCAAAAACTGTTGTTGAAGCTCACCAAGAGGAAAACCAAAAAAAATACCTTAACCATCCCTATCAATCTGAAGAGAGAAAAATCAAACAGTGGAAGACTTGTACAAATTGGATAACCTTGAATATGTGGTTCCTATCAAAGCCTAGTTCCAAATAATTTTTATCACACTACATTCCCTCAGTAACTAGAAACTCTTGATACCATATTATGTAAAGAAGTTGGTTTCTCATACTCTAGTATGCTTTGAAGTTTACATTTTAAATCTAAGTGTCAATATATTTAGTATTTTTTTACGCACTTGGTTACATTGGAAGTACTCCTATATTTAAAGGAATTATCCTTCTTTTAGGATAGGGTAGGATAGAGGAATAAATCAATGAAATGAATAAATATGTTACAGCAATACTATTATGCTTTTGACTTCCAAAGCATAGCCACTAAAACTGCTTATTGACCCACATTGGTTGTTAGGACACACATCTATGGTAAGTCTTGTTGAGTATGATTTACTCTAATACATCATGATTTTGTAAAAGTGACCATGATTAATCACTCTAATGAAATCTCACCTTGGATATATATTTTCAGATTCTCTTAGAAAGTATGATTGAAAAACCTCCTATGGCAGATCACTCTTGTAGAGATCATAATGAGCCAATCATTATTATGCTAGCATTATTAATTGAAAGAACCTTTTAGTAATTATATAAGACATCATATTTAAAGAGTCTTTAGGGTAGAGGAACTATCGACTAATGATTAGTCATTAAAAACTTGTCACGCCATCCCATACTCTTAAGGAGCAAATCTGCCTCTGCACTTATTAAGTAACCTTTGGAGTTAATTACAATTAGAGTTTAAAACGATTGCTGGGAGGATAGGGGGTCTCATTATGAGCCGACCTACCATGATCATGAGACCTAACATGCATGAAATTACTGCTACTAGTCAACAAGCTAGAGTAATGGCTTTCAGCTGAAAAGATGGAGGACAAGAGGTCTCATCACGAGTTGACATGTTCATCCACGTTACTTCTTGTGAGCGGCATTACCATAAACTAGTTTCCAAGCCAGTGTTGTGGCCATATGTAATTTGTGAAACTGAATAACATAACTTTAAATATATATTTAGTAAGTGGGACACATGCATTTCTCTAGGTCAGAAGACACCCCTGCCAATTCTATGGACGTCTACAGGCGTCAGAGCCATGTCATTGGTATCAAAGTTAATTGCACACTATGATTTACTTGGTTATCTTTCTCTTCCCCTAAAAAATCATCATTTTATTTCTTGGACAATGGTTTTAAGACATTTTGAGCATTATTCCATGAGTTATTTTTTTCAAAAATTGTGAATCTTTAATGAATGTGGTACCCTTAGTGCAAGTAATTCTTTCTACTGGATTAAGAATAAATTTATTTTTGTGTCTGGGTGATAACAAAATTTAGAGTGGTCAATGAAAAAATTGTTTATTGATCCAGGAAGGTGTCCTCTTTTTCTATTTTATGTTTCCTTTTCTTGCATCATAACTCACTTTTATCCATAACAAGGTATTTAGAGTAATGAATTACTTGCTAATGATTACTCACAAGATGTTGATAAACAACCATGTGTTTTGATTTCAATTTCCTCTAATAAGCATTACATGGTCAAGGTACAATATTACTATAATAGGTGTAGGAACACTGTGGCCATCTTCTGGAAATTGAATTTTTAGCAGAGATTCTTTTTAATCATTGATGCTAATAAGGCTCTAATTTCAGGGAGAAAATAATTGAATATTTGACAAATTAGGAAATACAGGTATGCATTGTGGTGCAAGAGAAGCTAGTTTGTAGTTTGTTTGTACAATTATTGATTTCTTGCACCTGATTTTGGATGACTTGAATTTATATTGTTGTATGATGATCCTCCTTTTTCCCACCCTTGGTACTCTTATCATTCCTACACTTGATGCTTTCATAAGGACTGTGGCATGGTTTAGCTGGCACTAAGAACATGAAGTGGCAGACTTGTTGAAAAATTTAAATGATCTTTGATATATTGGGTACCTTAATATTTCTTTTCTACTGACTTTTTTTGTCACTTTTATATGAGCCAAAAAATATGAAATTGGTGAGAGGATTTTATAAATGGAGATTAAAATGTCTAGAAACATGGTGAAGGAACTTGAACATTTTAGTTAATACAGTAGGGCTATGGCCTCAACCTCGTATTTTTGGAAATTTAGTTCTCTATCTTATTGTTTGGATTGCATGAGGACATGCAAGGAGATCAGTGTGGGGGAGTGTTGAGCCTCCATTTTGCCTTGATTTTCACGTTTTTTCTACGGATCTCTTATGCCTTCACTCGGTTTTTGTAGTTATCATTTTCGATACAATATTGGACCACTATCAAGGAATTAAGAGGTAACATTTTATAATTCTATAAATTCTCCTTATTTTAGTAATTTTATGCGATTTTTGTGAAATATCACTAGTAACATGTTCCAACAACATAGTTCCTATTCCAATGGTGTAGTTCATGTTCGTGCAGTACGGATCCTATTTTCACCTCCATGATTTTCATATAGCCAACTGCCATGATAGGAAATGAGCATTTGGATTTTGAGGGGAAAGGCTCAAGATGGTGCTATGGTTCCCTACTCGTGCCCCGATATTCTAAACAACGTGTATATTGAATGTCAAAGCCTCCAGTTAAAGTAATTTCGGGAAGCCATAAGGTTCATTAACAACATGATATTTGCATAGATACTATGGAAAATATTTCATTATTTGATATCGGTAATGGTGTTTATATGGAATTTCAGATCGATGGGGATCCGGTCAAATGAGCAGACTCTTTCTTTTGATTTAGAAATTAGTTTACAAGCTCTAAAATTGTATGCATTATGAACCTTCGATCCAGATAATTAGGAGGCAATGTTGTTATAAATATGAAGGCTTTATACTATAGTAGGGGATGATTGATAGGATTCGATATAGATATTCTGATAGGGAAGGAAGGGAGTAAAGGGAAGATCATATTTCTAGTAGGATGATCCTTAGAGGGGACCACTGGAGCAATGCTCTACATTATCTTATGTTGATGTAACAGGACTTCAATATTAATATAAATTATCATATAATTTATTATTATTATTTCTAAGTATTATGGGATGTGATTTAACTTTGACGAGGGAAATGAGTTGGGTTGTTTGGGACCACCAGCCAGTCCATTGACCCAAACATCTTACAATTTTCTGCATTGTGTTTCGATCAATGCATAAGTGTGAGAGTGTGATTAAGTAGAAGTTTGAAATTTTATTTCAAAATTCTCATTTATTCTTTCATATTAATTTTCAGAAGTTTTATAAATGATTTTGATGGTATGGTTACTTTCTTGGAATTTATTAATGTTCAGCACATTGGTATTTTATATGTAAATTGATATGGAGAAAATAGAGGATATTTAGTAAGTGTATTTTTTCGGCATTTCACATTTATTAAGATACATTGCATTATTTACTTTTATTCCATTTATCACATAAAAAAACCTACTTTCAATTTGTAGGGATTCAATGATAGAGACAACAAGTACTTATGACAAAGTAGGGGTATTACCACTAAAAGTTTTGATTTGATTTATTACCCATATCATTTGAGCATTCATCAATACTTTAAATTATTATGTGAAATTTATCCTGGAGTATTAAGAGAATGATATTAATTATTATCATTCAAATACCAGGATTAACATGAGAATAATTTATCTCTGTTTCATTGACATAGTAAAGTGTCCAATAGAACTCTTTGATAATACCTCTGGTCAAAGGATATAATATATGTCTTCAAATCTTGATATAATACTGCATTATTTTTGGAAAAACAATCGCCATGAGATTCCTTCTATGTAGTAGTACATTTACATTTGAAAGGAAGCATTTAATTATTTTTCCAAATTTGGATAAGCCTTAAATCAGTTGAGAATGAGTTTGTCTTCCAATCCTAGTTTCACGTCTTTCTTTCCTTCTTTTCCAATAATCCTTCAAGAGGTTTTGGAAACAAAATTGCACCCTTTTATTTCCTGAATGGTTTGTTAGTTTGAGTGGAATCTACAATCTATTGTCCCCTGGATAAATGAGGCAGGCTTTCTACAGGAGTCACTTAGCCGAAAAGAGGAGCAAGAAGTAGGTTCATAGTGTGTTCTCCTTACTTTAAAAAGTCATGTTTTCTCAATGATGCCTTTTGAATTATTCACAAGAACTTGATTTCTATTTCATAGATCCCTAAGGTGTTCTTCTGGAATTTCTTATGCTATGTATCTAAGCTTACGCAACCCAAATTGACATTTTAAATGTTGGTGTAAATCTTGCATTTACACAACCCAATAGTATCCAAAAAGGAGACATTGTAAGGGTGGTTTGCACATCCTTAACTCCCTAAATCAGCCCAAGTTCCCATTAATATATCTCTCATCAACTTGAGGTCATTAGCAACCAACAAATGAAAGTCATGAGGAGCCAAGATCCACTCTTCTCAATTTTTAAGAGACACTTTTCCTCTTTTATAGGAAGATGTTTGTAGCTACCCTCTTGTATAAAGAAACATGTAGAATAAATCATTGCGATTCGAGTTTTTTTTTCAGCTAGGTAGCTATTGAGCTCAGGCATTATTATTTTTTACTTTCATGTGATGTATTAGAACCTGATTCAATGATAACGAGAAGTTTTTATTTGATTCATTACTTATTTAGTTTCAGATGGTTGAGGCTCCTGCATTAGGGCCCAACCCATTGGCTAAATCCCTCTTGTGTACTTGTATACTTCCTTTAGTTTTAGAGCTTTTTTTTTTTTCATTTCAGTAGAAGAGTAATCAATCAAAATTTGTCATTGCAGCCTCTACCTCATCTCTCTCACTGGATCATGAGTAGAAGGAAATCCAACCACAGGATAAAATAATTTTGTTGATGATTTCTTGAAAGAAGAGTAGCGTGATTATCTTATTTGTCATATGAATATTGTAGCTTAGAAGTTGGTTTTTTTCTTAGATCACAATTTTGGAATATATTAAATAACATTCTTATTCAACTCATTTTTTCGAGTACTAGATGTTTGATTTTGTCAATGATAAATGAATGGATGCATGTAATGATTGTAGGGATATTTTCATTTGTAGGTAAGGAAACCTTCATAACATCCATCTTAGACTCCATCACTCCTTCCAAACTCCAAATTTTGCCATCAAAATTTGTTTTATGAGGTCATTTCCCATGACCATCGTGAGAAGTGTTTGTAGTGCAAAATATGCCCTCAAGGGGCTCTGAGCTTGCATAGAGGTGTTGGTCACCCTTCACTCATTTTCGCCCACCTCCATCCACCTTCCCACACATTTACCCCATCATGTTTACCTTTTGAACCTTCTTGGCTTCCTTCCCGTAGCAATACAATGCTCTTGTAACGACCTCCTATAGCATACATGTATGTCCTCGTTCTCCATCCAATTTTGATCATTACTGCAAATTAAACTTAGGTTAGGATTTTATTGACCAAAAATAGTGGATTCATGACCAATAGAGACTCATATATGACTCCAAACCATCCTCTTTCCTTGCTAGAGAAACAAAGTAAACATTAGTGTTTCTTTCATGAGAGATTTGGTACAAATAGGACAGTTTTTTACATGCAAGTGTAAGCTATTTAAATAGTAAATAGAAGTTTCAATTATGGTTTGGAAAGGTAGTCAAGATAAAGTAGGTAACGTGCTGCAAAGAGATCTAATCTCTAGATAGATAATCACAAGATAATGTAGTTTATTTTCTGCAAAATTATCTTAGATTTACATGTTAATTATTTGTTTTCAATAGAATTTGCAAGTTAAGGTTGATAGCACTATCCTTCTCTTCATTAGAACTATTTTCTAAATTTTATTTTCATTATCTAAGTTTGCACTCTAAATTGGTAGAAGGAATGGCCCAAAAGAATTATTGATCAGAAGACCTAGTGGAGGGTGGCATGAGTAGAGTCCATCTATTGTGCATACAAAATTCTCAACTCGAAGTTTCTATGAACCCTGGGTTGATAAATAGATTTGAGAAACCTATGGGAGTTGCAACACTCTTAGTGCAATACTAGGGCTTACCACTTTTTGGTGTCATTGTCTAGGAGGTGTCTAAGTAGATGATTGATTTTTCTTGAGGATTTTTTTATGATATTTGTTTCACATTCAATTTTTAAACAAGGAAAAAACAAGAAAAATAAATTTCTTCATTCCTCTTAGGGGTAGGAACAATCTAGGAAAATTTCTGCAAAAAATCCCAACTCCTTCAAGCAGTCAACCTTCATTCTTCCTCAATGGTTGTGAGATTCCTTATTTGACTACAAGGGAGCTAGATAACCCTATAGGACAACCACCAAATATTTTTGAAGAGCCTATTGGGGAAGAAAAAGAAGAACCTACTTCAACTATCTAAGATATTGTTGAGAACAAAGCCATGAGGTTGTCAGCATTAGAGAAACCAATGGAGAGACTAGGATGAAGAAAATGAACCCTTCTACCCTTCTACACTTTCATGGCCTAACATCTGAAGACCCTAACACTTTTATGTTTGATTTTTTTTTTTTTTAATTGGATGTAGACTTGTGCTGGCTCATGGGTCTACCAAGGGCCAACATCACTGTATAGGATCAAATTCAATAGTCATTCAATAGAAAATATGGGATTAATACATGTATAAAGAAACCAAATAATAAATATTTAGGATGAAATTGGGACAAGATGAATCCTTGGAATATTATGAGGAAAGGTTTCAACTTATCTATAAGATGGCTAATTGCACCCTTGATCCTGAATCGCTTAATATAGTCCTTCTTAGGGGAATCAGGGAAGAAGTGTTAGAAACCCTCAGTATGATGTCTAGAGGAGACATGTATAATCTATCCTATGATAACATTAAATTTTTTCTCAAGAACCAGTCTAGGCTAGCCAGAAAGAAGGGTAGGGCTAGTCACGGCTTGAACAATACCTCTTCCTCCTCCACCTCTATCAAGAACGAGATTGAGAACATGTTGGATGAATTTAAAACCGAAATTTTTCATACCTTTTCATTGTGAATGTCAATTAAATATCATAGATATTTTCTGAGTTCGTGAGGAAAATCATGTGGCATATAAATTCCCTTATTTTCCTAGATTATAAATTGTATACCGAAGAGCAGAAGGTGTGGTTGAGAAAATTTTATTTATAAATCAGATGATGTCTCAATGACCTCAGCCATAAAAACACGGCATGCAAGGTGTACCTTAATCTTATTACAATCCAAACCATAATGCACCTTTTCCACCCTGGTACTCTTCCACTCATCCATCATGCGCACACCTTGTTCTTGGCCTTATGGTCATCCATATCATTCTCAACCTATCAATCAAACATTGTAGCCATATGCTCCCCAACCTCATCAATGGAACAACGCATCAAAATGGTGGAGGCCTCAACCTAACCAACTTCATAGTTTACTGCCTCCACCACAATCTCAACCAAAACTCACTCATCCTACTCCACGCAAGGAACCTCATATTCCTTCCGAACGAAATATGAACCCAAATAAGAAAGAGGCATAATAGTTTTATAGTGGAGAGACATATTATCATGCTTATGTTGTGGAGATCTAGGAATCTAACCTTAGGTGTGTGAGGGTGCTTTGAGATAACCAACCACCATCTCTACCTGAAAATTTCAAATAGGAAAAGGAAGAGATTATCCCTTAAGTAAATCCACCTCCTTTTTCTAAGAGATTGATCCACCCTAGCCAACACACCATAGAGGAGATTAAACTTCCGGGAGAGTTGAAGAACCTGTGTCTTAAGATACCCCTTCACCATGCTATTAATGATGTTCCTATATATAATAAGTTTATCAAGGATAAATGTTTCGAAAATGCAGGGGGAAGTCAAGAGACACCCCCACCATCAATTTTGTTTGTCAATTATCTTATTTGATGCTAGGGATATTGATTATCGTAAAATACCTAGATCC